>JAYMSW010000106.1:0-30874 GCA_036897725.1 Erodium texanum
CCAAGGTTTTAACCTTGGTTGGACTTCATTATGAATGTGGAGCCGAGGTCGATGCGGTAGGTACGATGCTAACCAAACGCTAGTTTCCAACGTCTCTTTCTAGGATTAATCTACGGACTGACTGTACAAAGTAAAAAATAGGAGCTAGCTCACCCAGAGACAAGCAAGCATTGACTGTCCTAAAACAAGATTAAGCAAAGTCTCTTCCTTTTTAAGTTCCGCATCACCGGCCTGCGATTTCTGCAACTTCCCAACGTCTCTCTCTGCAAATCATGCCTATTTCTAGCACCGTCTAGTTTGAATTGGGGAAAAAGTTAAAATTGGTTTTGAGCTCTGTGTGTGTGAGGAATGTGTCTACAACTTAAATTTTTTTTTTCTGGTTATAAAGCAAACCCCGAATTCACGTGCCTCTTGCTGCAGAATCGGCTGAAAGAAACAGACATTCATCATCATTGCTATTTTCCCAAATAAAAAAAATAAAAAGCTACCCTTTTGTGCTTACATATAAGTAGAGAGGGTGAGAGAGTGTAAATCAGGTGAATGAGGGTGAGAATTTGAATAGGTAGAGAGGGTTTCTTTGTGGGTTTTTGGGTATTTTGAGATTTGCAGAAATGGGTAGGGGCTGGTTTGTGGAAAGATTGAAGCTTTTCTTGGTGGGTTTGTTTTTGTTTGTGGGTTCAGTTTCTGGGTTTCCAGATGAGGATCTGGTGGTGAAGCTGCCTGGTCAGCCTCAGGTCGGGTTCAGGCAATTTGCTGGGTATGTTGATGTGGATGCTCAAGCTGGAAGGAGCTTGTTTTACTACTTTGTGGAAGCTGATAAGGACTCTGACAAGAAGCCCCTCACTCTCTGGCTCAATGGAGGTACCAATTTCTCTGGTTTTGTTCATCAAATGTTTCAATTTTCTGGTAAATTATGGGTTTCCATTCTAGTCTTTTGTAGCTGTGTTTGGTGTGTGGGAAAGGTTTTACCATTGTTCTTTGGAATCTGGATTCTGGAGCATTTGTTAATTCAGTTCCTGTTTACTTTAAAGGTTCCATTTTTGCTATCTCCAATGCAATTTTGTACTGTTGCATTTCAAAACATGTGAAAAATGTAAATTGGAAGGATCTGAAAAGCCCATTTCTAGGTTCCATTTCAAAACATGTGTGTTTAGCTCTCTCACCTTCTTAAGATTATAGTTTCCAATCTCAATGGGTCATCTGCTTGAAAACATGTCTGCAAGGGTTAGGTTAAGGATTAACCTCTAGTTCTAAAATTTGATGCTTTTCTAAAATTCTATTGTTCTGTTGCATCTGAAATCATGGGAATAAAAATGTGCTGTAATTGGAAGGATCTGAAAAGCCCATTTCTAGATTGCATTTGAAAACATGTGAGATTAGCTCCCTTACCTTCTTGAGGTCACAGGTTAAGATCTTAGTGAGTCATCTGCTTGGAAACAGGTATGTCAGTGTTAGGTTAAGGGTTAACCTTTAGTTCTAAAATTTGATACTTCTCTACTATTGTCGTGTTTGTGGATTCATGTTCTGTACTTTATATTCTTGTAGCCACGTTATTGGCCTTGTCCAAACATAGCAACAATAATGGAAGAGTGATATTTATAGTAAATTGAGCTGTGAAATAGTGTCTTCTTAATTTTCTTTTTTGTCGACTATAATGCTGCAATTTTGCCATGTTCAGGCCCAGGTTGCTCCTCTGTTGGTGGAGGCGCCTTCACAGAGCTCGGTCCATTTTTTCCTAGAGGTGATGGTAGAGGTCTTCGCATAAACGTAATGTCGTGGAATAAAGGTATATATATGCACATGTAGTGATTTTGGAGCTGAAAGCCATACTTTATCGATGCTTGCTTAGCGATTCCAGTCTTTTCATTTTTGTAGCATCGAATCTCCTCTTTGTTGAGTCCCCAGCTGGAGTGGGATGGTCGTATTCAAATACTAGCTCGGATTACACCGTTGGGGATGCTGGGACTGGTAAGAAAAGAGCTCCATAACCATTTTATGGTTTCTGTACATCGATATTTTAGTCCTAACTCGGTCACTTGTTAACTTTTTGCAGCCATGGATATGCACATGTTCTTGTTGAATTGGTATGAGAAGTTTCCAGAACTCAAATCCAGAGAACTGTTTCTTACAGGAGAGAGCTATGCAGGTTCGATAGTCTCTCAAACTCGTTCTATTTCAAAAATGTAGTCCTAAGAACAGCTATTAAGAAGTCCATAACTACAAATTTATTTTGTTTCATTTTTCAAGTATTAATCCTTGTGAATTTGTTAAAGGTTAATTGCAATAGCTTTTGTGTACTAGACCCAACTTTAAATTTTTATGTCCGGCTACCTAAACTTTCAAAATATCACCTCTTTTTCGCCAGAAAATGACGAAAATGCCCTTGACCCTAATCTCAAAAAAGACTTCATAGCTCGCCAAAACATTTTGATTGGGTGTAGAAAACATTTGAGTAGATGTAAAAAGACTCCTTGAAAGATAAAACTATTAAAAAGCCAAAAAATTGTATTTTTTTGACATTGTGGTCAATGGCATTTTGATGGGATTTTTTTTTTGTACGCAAAAAAGAGTATCTAAATTACCCATTTGTTAATGTTGTTAGCAATATCTCCTTAATTGAGTTAACTTAGACACATTGATACTGTCACACAGGTCACTATATACCTCAGTTGGCTATTGCCTTATTGGATCACAATGCAAATTCTACTGGTTTCAAGTTCAACATCAAAGGAGTCGCTGTAAGTTCAATATTGGACATTGTATTACACTTCTAAGCCCTTTTGGCGTCACAATTAGTTGACTACCGTTAAGGCCATATTTGTTCAAATCTCTTTAGAATTTTAGTATTGTTTTCGGTTCATATATATTTTTTGTAATATTGTTTCATTTGGGTTCTCTCCTATTAGATTGGGAATCCACTTCTTAAACTCGATCGGGACATCCCCGCAACATACGAATTCTTTTGGTCGCACGGAATGATATCCGATGAAATTGGCCTTGCCATCATGAACGAATGCGATTTTGATGACTACACCTTTGCAAGTCCTCACAACGTAAGCCAACCGTGCAATGAAGCCATATCCCAGGCCAACCAAATCGTTGGTGAATATATAAACAATTATGATGTGATTCTTGACGTTTGCTACCCATCTATAGTAGAGCAAGAACTACGATTGAAGAAACTGGTATTCTTTGTACATTAAACCGTTAATTACTTTTTCTTTCTCTTCGTTCATGGCATGTTAATTCTGCTTTATTTTCCGTATTGCAGGCTACTAAGATAAGTCTCGGTGTTGATGTTTGTATGAGCTATGAAAGACGTTTCTATTTCAATCTTCCTGAGGTTCAGAAGGCTCTTCATGCTAACCGGACCAACTTACCATACAGCTGGTCAATGTGCAGTGGGTAAGAAATAAGAAGCGACAAGATTTGTCTAATAATTGGATTTCAACTAACTTGCTCAAAACTATTTTTTTGATTTAATCATTGATCATATACGTCTCTAATTTTCACGTTTTTGTTCATTGCAGTGTTTTGAATTACAGTGACACCGATGGTAACATCAACATGCTTCCCTTGCTCAAAAGGATATTACTAAACCGTATCCCCGTTTGGATTTTCAGGTAATCTCAACCTTACCGCGCAGATTAAGTGTCTATGATGCAAGTTTTCTAAACGGTAATTGCAAAAGCTGACCGTACGGTTTGTACTTTTTGCAAGTTGGTTCCGTGAACAATTTTTATTTTGCACCATTAAAAATCAAAAGAAAAGTAAAAAAAAAAATACCCCTTAAAGTAACTTTTTTCATTCAAGGGCAAAATCGGTATTTAAAAAAAAAATTGGGGAAATCATGTGTAAGTCGCGTGACTAAACTTGCCCTTTTCCGTTGAATATAACTTACAGTGTAAAAAAGTATTGTTCATGGTACCAACTTGCAATTGTTTTGAGAAGATGGTACCATCTTGTAATTATCCGTTTTCTAAATGTTATGCTTTTCAACTGATTGTAGCGGAGATCAAGATTCAGTAGTTCCATTACTCGGCTCTCGCACGCTTGTTCGTGAGCTAGCTAACGACATGAACTATGCGAACACCGTGCCATACGGAGCTTGGTTTCACAAAAAACAGGTATACTAAACTCCAAATGATGAAATCATTCCTGTGTTTTTCGCTGAGCTGGTCGAAGAAATGCTGAAACTTTCCCGCTTCAACAGGTTGGTGGATGGGCAATCGAGTATGGAAATCTACTTACGTTCGCGACGGTGAGAGGAGCTGCGCATATGGTGCCTTACGCGCAGCCATCGAGAGCGTTGCATTTGTTCAGTAACTTCGTTGCAGGGCGGAGATTACCGAATACAACCCGTCCTTCGATCGACGAATGATATGTTATTTGGTAGAAAATGTGAATTGGTGATCTCTTGGTAGTGTCAGGTAGGTAGTTCTTATAGTTTCGTGAATTTGCTTACCCAAGAGGCAATAAGAATTGGCTTCTCTGCAATAAGAGTATAGAACAAGGTTTCAATTTTTGTGTTTTATATTCAGAGGGAAATAGATTTGGTTCTTAATGTTTTTGATACACTGTATTGAATTCATGTTCACATACACTTGAAATTTTTGAGAGGGAAATAGATTTTGTTGCTTTAATAACCACTAGTTTAGAAGGGTAAACAAATTGAGACCTTTTTTGTATGGTTAAGTTCACTTTTTAACGGTGTTGAAACATATCTCGATCTTGTGAATGATAATATATGTTTTCACATCGGATAGACGTTAATCACAACACCAGTTTAAAGAATAAAGTTAAGCTTCTACTTATCAGTTCGAACTCTTAAATGGATTAGACCTTACTGTTAAACTATAATTGGGCCTTCAACTATTAGCTTAATAGTTGAAGGCCCAATTATGATTTAACACTCCACCTTCGTGTCTGTGAGGAATCAGGTTCTGATACCATATTAAAGAACCAATTCAATTAAAAGCTTAAGCTAATAGTTGAAGGCCTAATTATAGTTTAACACCTACATTGACAATCTCGACCTTGTGAATGATAATATATGTTTTTAGCGGGACATTAGAGTACATCTTTGAAGTTATTTTCTTGATTAGTTACTATTGCACAAATTATCATTAGTTGGCCATAATGTTCCCTAATCTGACCATCAGTTGGTTGATATTAGTTATCAACATCCTTTTAAATCATCAATTGTGGACTTCTATTTAACTATAAATTACTTAAATCCACCACAACTATTTGTTCACTTCTATTAACCACCTAAATATATTGATTGGGAATTAACTTCACAGTCCTATCATAAAATTGGCTATTGGCCATAACTCAAGTGGTTGGAATTACATTATAACCAAAATTATCCTCAAAGTTCAAAAAGACCAAACTACCCTTATATCATTTTTATTGAGTCACAGGTTTGGAAAACCGCTAGTATATTTTCTCACTGTATATATATGTTGTTGTTTAACCTTCACTTGCTTAACAAGAAATTTTATTGAGTCGCAGGTTTTCAGTCATTATGGTCATCGCACTTAGTAACGAAGCTTTTTTCAGTATAGTTGAGTCAACATTTGCATTACTTGCATAACCTTTAATGCTCTCAAATAATCCGGAGACGTCAAACTCCGTTTACAGAAAATTACACTGTGAGGTTTATCTTGACATATCTATCATGTATATATTATTTACTGCTTTCTACTTGTTTTTCTTTCTTGGGACGAACAAAGTTTAAGTGTGGGGGATTTGTCAACTTTTGCTACTTGTTGTTTATTTTTTCCAGTATAGGAATCAACATTCCTAGCATTGGTTTCACTTTTTAACATCTTGTTATTCAATTTATAGTTTCTCTCTTGATTTTGTACCTATGGCCATAGAGTAGTTTCTATTGACCATATATATTAATAATTGTATGGATTATGTTAGTTAAACTATGAGGTATAATTGTAGAGAATAGCTAATTTGGGCTTTGTAAGACTGTTGATTAAGTGATTAATTTTCTCTTAATTGATTATTGTTAGATGGTGAAATTGCTATGCTTTAGCCTTTTTCATGTGTATTTGAATGTTCATCTTTCTTGTGCTAAGTATCAAGCTAATTGTATGTCATGGGTTGACAACCATGTTTACAATATGTCCATATGTGAAATGACGACATTTATTGCATTTTTCTTATTATGAGATGCATAATCAATGTTTGAGAGTAGAAATTGTGTGTTTAATTTGATCTCTCATGGGTGGGATTGCCTATTTCATGATAAATACATATCTAGGATTGTTCTGATTGTATATTCGATATTTTTCCTACGATCAATTCCTTAGTAGTTATGGTCTTTGCTTACGTCTTATGCGTTTCAAAGGTGTAGAAACTATGAATGGATTGACACATCCATTAGTTTATGATTAGATGCATGTAGAGTTACGAGAGATTAGCTTTGTAGCTAACTCTCTTGTAAAGAAATCAAGGGTTGGTTGAGTCTAATGCTATATGATATGCAATCAAGGATCGATTGACAACTATGTTTGTAATATGTTCATAATTGTTGTTATTGATTCATCACTATCATTTATATTATAGATACTAGATAATGCTAGTCTTTTATCTTTTTTGAATACAATCATTACCATTAATTCCTTGTGGGATCAACGGATATCTTACTGAATCTATATTACTTATACGACCGCATACAACCGAACGTTATTTTAACTGAAATACTCCCATTTGTATTGATTATCTTTTGAGAGTCAGGGTTTCGTTCCAACCGACCTCCATCAGTTTTGCACAACTTGAAAACAAACATTAAACTAATGAAAAATGAATTTAATGAAACCTGTTTTCACACTATAATGAAGAACATATTACAACCTAATAAAAATGGTTTGATAGTCTAATATATCTCGTTAAAATATCACGTTTTCGTTGGTTGAAGGTTAAGTTTTTACCTGATTTAATCCGTTAGAGTGTGCAACTAGCCCTACTATATACTCTATTTAGTAATAACATCTAAGCCAATATAGGGCATGCCCAATTGGGCAAGTTGATGATATGACATCATGCATGATGATGAGCATCGAACCAAGCATACACAAAACACATGCCATGTACGATATGACATACATACATGTCCTCAAACGTAACCATAGCAGAAGGTTAGGGGTGGGTCAAAAATATAATTTAGGATAAAGGCATTAACAATCAGGTTGTTAAAAATATCGAAGATATAAATTTAAAATAAGCGTTTTAAAATATAGAAAAAATCAAATATGTAACAAAATTTTAAATTATCATAACATCTTTTATACGAACTTCGATATAGGACCGTAAGATATCAAATCGAAAGTAACTGAATGCTCTACGATATTATCAAACTTTTGAGAATAAGGGTATATTATGACATACACTATATCCCTCTGAATCCGCCCCTACACAATTTCAAATGATTGTTTTGAAGTACAAAAATAGTCAAATATATAGCATAATTTCAAATGACCATAACTTTTTTATACGAATTCCGATTTAGGCCTGTAAGATATCAAATTGAGGGAACTGAGTATTTTACGATATTATTAAATTTTTGAGAACAAAGGTATACCTTAACATACTTTATACCCCTCTGAATACGCCCCTGTACAATGCACATAAAACCATACAGTACACACATACCATGTATGATGATGACATGATACATGCATGTTCATCACCATAACCATAGCATAAGGCACAAGAAAAGAAGAGAATAGCATTTGACTTCATATCAGCAGAGAAGAGAGAGAAAGAGATAGAATTAGGAAAATTGAATCGGATTGAATGCAATTTTGACGTCCACAAGGACACCCAGAAAACACACACTCTCTCTCTCTCACTTCGTCTTCACTTTCTCTCTCTAGACTACAGCGAAGAACAGGGTATGCACTGGAGAGACCAGACCAGACCCAGCACAGCTGCTCAAGCGATTGGTTAAAGCAAGCTCACCCAGATCCCCTCACGACATGCTCCAGAGAAAAAAGCCCTAGAACGCTCTTAGCTCCTTCTGCTCCGACCCCGAGCAATACAGTGAAGAAGATAAATCAATACTTGGCTTTTCTGGAAATTTTGGTTCAATTCTCTTCTGGGTCGAATTCGAACTCCGGTAAGCTTTTGAAACTGCACCGCGCTTTTGTGCCCGTTCGATTTCTTTTTTATTTTCTCGTTTGCTTATCTGCTCTGGATCTCTGATTCGGGGAAGTTGGTGAATCGATCGAGTTTTTTGCTGTACATTTTTTTGGGTTTAGTGTTTTGTGGATGTAGAGCCAATCAAGTTTCGATTTTGTGGGTGCTGTGATGATTTTTTTTTTAATTTGGTTCAAACCTGAAGCAGGTGTTCTAAGGAAATGGTTGAATTTATAACATTTGTTGTGTTCTTGGGATTTGGGTTTGTTTTGGGATTTTGTTTGAATGGGTTGTTGTGGGTCTCATTGTGATTTTACCGAGTCTTGTCTTGATTTGTTAATTTGCAAGTTTTTTGTTTTGTTTGTGTAGAATGTTTGAAGCCACAGTGGATCTGAAGAAACCTAGCTTGTATAGAAATTCATGCTCAAGCCATTGGTAGATGTCTGGTTTTGCCTATACTATGAAATTCTAGAAACTAGAATGTCTAGAAGCCAAGTATGATCCTGGTGGTTTGTGTTCAGTAACACTAAGCAGCAACTTGTGCATAATAAGGACTCCAAAGCTCGCAGCTTTTGATGTTGGGATGAAATGTGATTTGAATTAGGCTCCAAGTTGTCTAGTTTTGCAGGCCTTTTCTTGTAGTTCGCTTTCCAAACCTTAAATTAATGTTGTTTTAGATTGGCTTCAACCTTCAGAGCTTACTAGTAGATTCTAATATTGTGAGGATGGTACTATCGGGTCCACCCACTCCAATCGGCGGTTCTCAATCTGTTTCTCCTTCACTCTTGCGTTCAAATTCTGGAATGTTGGGAGGGCAAGGTGGTTCTGTGCCTTCCCAATCGGGCTTCCCTTCGCTTGTTTCCTCAAGAAATCAGTATAATAACATGAACGTGCTTGGAAATGTGCCCAATGTTTCTTCCATTCTTAATCAGAATTATGGAAATGGGGCCCCGAGTTCTGGCCTTCTAGGTCAAGGTAGAGATACTGGGGCCGAATCTGACCCACTTTCTGGTGTTGGCAATGGGATGGGCTTTAATGCTCAGTCGCCATATGTACATTCCAATTCTGGTTCTTCGGGTCAAGTTCAGGGTCAACAGTTTTCAAACCCTTCAGCTAACCAGTTACTACATGATCAACATCAGTCCCAACAGCTCCCAATGCAACAATTCTCATCTCCTCATCACACCCAGCAGCAGCAACAACAGCAATTTCAATCAATGCGAGGAGGGTTAGGTGGCGTTGGGCCCGTCAAGATGGAGCCACAGGTAAGCAACGATCAGCAGCAACAGTTGCAATCGTTAAGAAATCTTGGGCCGGTGAAGTTAGAGCCTCAGCAAATGCAAGCTATGAGAAACATGGCGCCCGTAAAGATGGAACCACAGCATTCGGATCAAACATTGTTTTTGCATCAACAGCAGCAACAACAACAGCAGCAGCAACAACAGCAGTTCCTTCAGATGTCAAGGCAGTCTTCTCAAGCTGCAGCAGCCCAGATTAATCATCTTCATCAACAAAGACTGCTTCAGCTGCAACAACAACACCAGCAACAACAACAGCAGCTATTGAAGGTTATGCCTCAGCAGCGGTCTCAGTTGCAGCAGCAATTTCAACAGCAGAACTTGCCTTCGAGATCTCCTGTAAAACCAGTGTATGAACCGGGGATGTGTGCTAGGCGTTTGACTCTTTACATGTATCAGCAACAACATAGACCCGAGGTAAGAATTCCCGACAAGAAAAAGTATTTTTTTTTATTTATCTATGTTTTTCTCTCAGTGATAATTTTATGTAATAATTGTGGTGCATCTTCTCTGCAGGATAATAGTATTGAGTTCTGGAGGAAATTTGTAGCAGAATACTATGCTCCTCATGCCAAGAAGAAGTGGTGTGTTTCTATGTATGGAAGTGGACGGCAAACAACAGGCGTCTTTCCTCAGGTTTGCTTTAATGAACTTGTAAAAAATTAATGCAATTATATGTTCTTTAATGTCAGGGTTGTTTTCAAGATCTTCTCTTAAAAATATTTGTTGTAGTTCATAAGTGTGTCATTTCCAAGTAGATACATGGGGATTGAGTAAATATAAATTTTACACACGTTCATTTGCTTTTCAATGACATGGATTGTTGTAATCATTATTGAGTAATCTTGTTACAAATTTTGCAGGATGTATGGCACTGTGAAATATGTAACCGCAAGCCAGGCCGTGGTTTTGGTATGCTTTGGTTGCTTAACTGATAATTGTTTTTAGAAATTTTTTTTGGGTAAATTGCACACAACTACCTTTATAAATTGCCCACACACACATAAACCCATAGTAAATTTCCACGGACATATAACCCCATAGTAAATTTTCCATGGACACATGACTACCCTTGTGAATATTCATGTGTCACTATGGTACCAAAAAGATGGAAACCGTCAAAATTTTAATTTTTTTCGCCTCTTGATGTATGCGTGACTTTAAAATTTTACAATATCGCAAAACTACTCATTCCCATCCTTTAATCTTCAGGTTTCAATTTGATTCCATTCTCAAAATCCTCCTTGAATATATTGAAATCGGAAGGTTATAGGATGAGAATGAGTAGTTTTGGGATATATTAAAATCTTAAAGTCACGCGATGAAAGAAACTCAAATTTTTTTATGCTTTTTGTCTATTTTGTATGATGGTGACATGTGAAAATTCATAAGGGTAGTCATGTGTCCGTGGAAAATTTACTGTGGGATTATATGTTTGTGGGCAGTTCATAAAAGGTAGTTGTGTGCAATTAACCCAAATTTTTTTGAAGTTGTTTGCATATGTGTTCAATCAATTGGATTTTCTATTTTTATACTTACATATGTGCTCTCTGCTTATTACATCATTCCAGAGGCAACTGTTGAGGTTCTTCCAAGGCTCTTCAAAATCAAGTATGAAAGTGGTACTTTGGAGGAACTTCTTTATGTGGACATGCCTCGTGAATATCAAAATTCTTCTGGGCAAATTGTCTTGGATTATGCTAAAGCAATACAGGAAAGTGTGTTTGAGCAACTTCGGGTGGTTCGTGATGGGCAACTACGGATCGTTTTTTCTCCAGATTTGAAGGTTTCACTTCTAAATTGCTCTATTGGAAGCACCTCTTTAAGTCTTGGTTTGGTTGTTTACTCGTCCTGTTCCTTCACATTGTGCCAGATATGCTCTTGGGAGTTTTGTGCCCGCCGCCACGAGGAACTTATCCCTCGTAGATTGTTAATACCTCAGGTTTGTGATTGACAATGTAGTTTATGTTCTTACAAAAAAAACATTGTGTTGCTTTTGATTCTGAATTGAATTCATTTTGAGTGGAGTTTCCTAGCAACTTTATTAGGTAGATGTACTTGTATGACCTACCCAAAAGAACAAGTTGGAACAAGAAAACTGGAACATACGTATGATCTTTACTGTAATGCTATATTAATAACATTAGAAAGGACTGAATAATTGAAGTATCTATTACTACAAACCATATGTATGATCTTTATCGTAATGCTATGTTAATAATATAAATAATTTTATTTGTTTTTTAGCCAATACCAAAATGTACTAGATGCTCAAGTTCTATTTAGTTTTACGTAAACATTGAATGCATATTTTCTTTCATTTATACGAAATTAACTGAGAATTGTTGCATTGTGGTGTACTAAGTTACAGAATAACATAAGTCCATTATGATTTCAATGATATGTTGTGTTTAATATATTAGCTTTTGGTTGATCTTCTATTTCTTATGCTATATTCATAATATTATAATTCAAACTTTAAAGGCATACAATTATTCATATTTGTTTATTATTACCTGAACTTTATAGGTTAGTCAGCTTGGGGCTGCAGCCCAAAAATATCAAGCTGCTACTCAAAATGCGTCTTCAAGTTTATCTGTGCCAGAGCTTCAGAATAATTGTAACATGTAAGTCCATTACGTCGAGGCTTTTAGCCATTTTTGAATATAATATGCTTCAATATTGTTACCAGTAACTGGCATTTTTCATTTTCTATTATGTTGGATCTGTAGTGTGTTTCCGATTGATTATATTAATCCGTTTACTATGTAGGTTTGTTGCATCAGCACGTCAATTGGCAAAGGCTTTGGAAGTTCCTTTAGTAAATGATTTAGGATATACTAAGAGATATGTGCGCTGTCTTCAGGTAATGCTATATTTCCTTAATTATAAAACCTTAATTTCTAAATTGTCCTGTAGGAGGGTGCAATTACTTAAGAGCAGTGTTGATTTTTCTTTTGTTACAACAGTCATGGATATTATGTGCTTGTTCTTATGACGGACATAGATCCATATTGCAATGTTCCTTATTTTCTTAATTATAATGGCTTCCATCCTATTTAATGTTCACTTATATTTTCCTTTTCTTGATCAACGTGGATGCTTTGGCAGATAATATTTAATTTATATGTTAGGTTAGGTGGCTTGTCTTATATTACAGATATTGAAGATTCTAACTTCCGATGCATGTATGCATTTTAATATTTGTGCAGATATCAGAAGTAGTTAATAGTATGAAAGATTTGATTGATTACAGCCGAGAGACCGGCACCGGACCTATGGGTAAGTAAGCCTTATATATAAATCTGCATTAACACTAACTAATTTCTGCATTAACACTTGCTCGTAACACTTCGATCATCTACAGATAGCTTAGTGAAGTTCCCGCGAAGAACAAGTGTTTCGTCCGGGCCCCACAGTCAATCTCAACAGCCGGAGGATCATCAGCAGCAGCCAGAGGAACAGCAGCAGCAGCAGCAACAACAACAAACAGGGCATCAAAATTCAGGCACCTATGTCTCTTCGCAGGCCGCTCAGATGCAACTCACCGGTGGCAATGCCGTAAATAACTCCCTCAGTGCCGCTTCCCCGTCAAACTCGGCCAGCACCATCGCCGGGCTCCTCCATCAAAACTCCATGAACTCGAGACAACAAAGCTCCATGAACAATGCTACTAGTCCCTACGGAGGGAGTGTTCTTCAAGCTCCATCCCCGGGCTCCTCCGCTACACTTCCTCAAACCCAACCCAACCCATCCTCCAACAACAATGGCCCACAAACCTCTCAAAATGCATTCGCGGGTGCAAACCACATGGGCTCAAGTTCAACGGCAAACATGCCGGGTGTTTCGGGCGTTTCGAGCGAGGCTGACCCGAGTGACCAGAGCTCGGTGCAGAAGATCTTGCACGAAATGATGATGTCCAACCAGCTCAATGGTGCGGGCTCTTCAAGCAACGACGTGAAGAGTGTCAACGGGACTCTCCAAACGGGGAACAACATGGGCCTTGTCGGTAACGGGCCGGCAAACAACGGGAACGGGCTTGTGGGTAACGGGTTTGGCGCGTCGTCCGCCATGGCCAACGGGATGAGAGCCGCGATGGCAAACAACAACGCGATGATGAACGGGAGGATAGGGATGCCTCAAATGACCCGAGAACCGAACATGAATCATCAACAGGATTTGGGGAATCATCTGCTAAGCGGTCTTGGAGCAGTCAACGGTTTCAATAATCTCCAGTTTGATTGAGAAAAAGAGTTTGATTTGGATTGGATCGGTATTAACTTAAGCCTCCTGCTTATGCAGAATGAGAAGCGGCCGTGGAAGAGTAGTTTTGGGACAGACCGGGCCGCTTTGTACTAATTTCAAGGAAAAGAAGTGAAACATATAACATAGAGTTGTTTTCATTGAAATGTTACATGTTTTTTTAGTTGTTGCCGCTGCATTATTGTTATTATTATTTTTGTTTCTGATTAGCTTTAGCTTAGATGTTTTGGCCGGATTTGTAATTTGAATACATAGCTTCATGGGATGGAATTTTGGGTGGATGAGACGACGAAGTGTTTGGTGGGAGTGTGTACCTCTCTCACCCAAGAGTGTATATTAAATTAATAGTTCTATTCTGAAGCAAGTTTTATGCATTTGTGTTCATTGTGAATGTGTTGATCCGTAGGTGTGGACCCACCATTTTCATTTGACATTTGTATGTAATTATATCTTAGATATGTCATGAATCGATGATGATCATGGAACAGTAAGGTGTGTTCGATATATTCATGAAGATAGAGAAAAGAAAGGAGGTCAGTTTGTTCACAGTGGTAATGGTAGCGACTTTGAATGTTGGCTTGTAAGTGAATAATACATAAACCCAAAAAGCAATTACATGAGCATATGGTCTTGGAGAAGGGCGAAATTATTAAACTGGAATAACTTAAAACATTAACCAAAATTAAATTACTAAACTAGAAACAACTGTAATTGAATTATCAAATTTGTTTGTCACTGTATAGACAGGCTCTGATCAGTTCCCACATGATTTTGATCTCCTGCATATGCTCCAACTGATAAGGAGTTACGATAGATTCATCCTTAGCTTGCAGCGCTCGAAGCTCTGTCAGATATTGGTGTCGCATGTTGCTCATTGCAATGCTCTAAGCTCTGTCAGATATTGGTGTCGCATGTTGCTCATTGCAACGCTCTAAGCTCTGTCAGATATTTGCCCCTTCGTTTGACTACCTTCTGGATAATTGGGCGTGAGTTAGGTGTCGCTGCTTCCTAGTCTTCAAACTCGGTTGGTCCGATACATGGAGACCCTGAGCTTCATAAACCAGATGTGTCCAGCCTTGACCTCTTACTCCCTTCTGTCCCGTAGACAGACTTCCACCTGGGCTCATTGCGGACAAATCGAACCAATGCCTAGCATTGTAAGCTTTGGGCATTTGAATGAGCGTGTACGTCTCCACTGCTCGATGGTAAATCAGTCGTCCGAGGCACCGTTCGTTCCGGCTTCCTTCAGCTGGTTGAAAATTCCAACCATCGTCTTCGTCCGGTTGTTCATCTTGGACCACCGATCCTTCATGGTTTTATAGGTTTTTCTGTTCACTATTAGTGCATCAAACCTATTGCAAAACTCTTCCTCAATGGACCTCCTGAAAATCTTCGCAGTCTGGCTATTCCCTCTACATGGGTCTGTTGACTAGTGAAACCAACAAGCTATCAGACGTTCATCCTCAACAACCGTCCACTTTATTATAGGGACGCCAACTCTGCCACCTCGTCTCGATGTTCGTCCCCTACCCTATCCTGTTGCCGCTTTCGACTTAGTACTAGAAGAAGGCATGCCCGAAAAACGCTGACGAGGTCGAAGGTCAGCCTCAAGATTGAGCTCATTGTCATCTTGACTGGGATAGGGCTTGGGATAGTAACCACCTGTGTCAAAACTGGAATAGGCCTCGGGCGTTTCCGAGATGGCTTCATTTGGAAACACATCAAACAACTGATCTAGGAGGGAGCATCCCGATCCGATAGGACCACCGCACATGCGGGGCATGGTTGAAGGATGAGAAGAATTTGGAGAGAAATTTGAGGAGAGAGAATTTTTTGAAAGAAGTTGAAGAGTGTTAATAGTGTGTGAGGAGGGTGTTAGTATTTATTGGAAAAAAAAAATAAGAATTTTAATTAAAAAATCATTTTTATGCCTATTGGAGCTAACAGTTGGGCTCCAACAGTTCCACCCTCCGATCAAAGTCATCAGAGGTTGTGCATCCACAGTGCTCAGAGGCCACATATCGAGTGCCCTATTGTGGGTGCTCAAAGTGATGGTTGTGATGACTATCTTCCTTTGTGTGTGAAAGAAGTAAAAGGAAGGTCGGTATGAAGAAGAAAAGAGATTCAGATGTCGGATTATCGGAAATCATGTTTATCCATAATCCGTCTCGTTAGAATTTTATCAAGCCTATTAACTTATCGTGTCCATTAGGCTTGTCCAATGGTTAAAGAGAATTATTTCTTTAACGACCACCAGAGATCGAATTCTGATGGGTCACCTGTTTTGGACAAGTGTGTGAGGGTAGCGTAATTATGTATATTATTCAGTACCGAATTGTATGTTGTATATTGTCTGTAATATATCGTTATTTCATAGTGAACTTTCTGTTTCGTTGTTACGAGAGGTTGTTGGTTATTTAATTCACTTTGATTGTTAAACAATACCCAAATTATGTTCATTATTATTTAATTCAGTTTCTTATGCTTTTTCATCCTGAGTTTAAAGTTGTTCGAAGCTCCCTAATTAGAAGGAGATTAAAATTTTTTGTACTTATAATAGAATAGAGTTCAGAGAGTCTTCCTTTCTTGATCTCCTTGCTTCCTTTAGAAATGTTATGCAAGATCATGTCTAGGTACATTCAAACAAAATGGTCGAATTGAACGCAAACACCATCATATCCTCAATATTGTCATGGCTCCCACTATTACTACGGCTTGTTCTGAACGATTCTGGGTGAGGCTGCTTTCACTATGGCCAAAACAATCAACGGAGTCCCGTCCTCGATCATAGGTAATAAGACTCCCTTTGAGAGTATCTTTGGTTGTCCTTCAACTTATAGTCTTCTTCGAGTTTTTGGGTATGTCTACTTTGTCCATTTACAACCTCATGAGCATTTCAAACTTGAGCCTCGCTCCCGTCTTTGTTGCTTCCTCGGGTGTTGGATAGAACATAAATGTTACAATTGTTGAGATCCTATCTCAAAATGTCTCTGTATCTCTCGCCATATCACCTTTTAGGAACACAAAATATTTTCGTCTTTGTCTACATTTCATACATATGTATATGAGTTTATTTCATTCTTCACTAACCTGATGATGATGTTGTGGGTTCTTCAACTAAGATGACTTCTGCATTTACTCAGACTACTAAGCCTCTTACCTTCGATCCTGGCATGCCAACAGATCCTATGCTACCATCTCACCCCTCACGTTAGCATCAACTCACATCTCATCCCCAAGAGCTTGATACCCAATACATCTCGAGTTGCATCCATAGTTTCCTCTGTTTATGGCTTTGTACCTATAACGAGGCATGCACTAATCTCTCGTGGAAGCAAGTACTGACTGAGGAACAACATTCACTTGAGAAGACACATATATGGGAACTAGTTTCCCACCTCAGGAAAAATCAGTGGTCAGTTGTAAATGGTTATACAAGGTCAAGACCAAGGAAGATGGTACCCATCGAGTGCTACAAAACTCACCTTATCGCTCGTAGATTCACCCAAGAGTATGTAGTTGATTACAGGGAGACATTTGCTCATGTTGCTAGACTCACCTCTGTTCATAGTCTACTAACAGTCGTAACTCGTCGAAAGTAGAGTCTTCACCAAATGGATGTGAAGAACACATTCCTCAATGGTGACCTTAGTGATGACGAATATATGAAGTCACCGCTTGGCTATGACCATCCTCCCAACAAAGTATGCCGCCTGAAAAAGTTATTTTACAAACTTAAATAAGCTCCGCGACCCTAGCTTCCTCTCAAATTCACCAGCAAGATGGTAGATCTTGGGTTTGTCTCTAGTCCTCTGGACAATGTCCTCTTTATTAGACAGTTCTGAAGGCCACATCTTGCTCCTACTTTATGTGGATGACATGATCATTACCGGTGATGATAGTATATACATTGCAGACCTCAAACATCTTCTCAACGAACATTTCAAAATGAAAGATTTGAGGAATCTCGCGTATTTTTTCAGCTTGGAATTTCCTTTTTGCCTTCTGGTTATCATTTGTCTTAAGCCAATTATGCGGCCGAGTTCATTTCCAGGGGGAGTGATTAACAGTATGATTGCGTCCACCCTCATTGATGCAAATACCAAATTTCTTCCATCAAACAGCAAAGCTCTTAGGGATTCCACTTCATATCGACAATTGGTAGGATATCTCACTGTCAATAGGCCAAATGTTGCCTATGTTTTCCATATTGTCACCCAATTCATGTGTGCACCATGCATTACACACTATGAGATAGTCCTTCAAATCTTACCCTATGTTCGAGGCACTTTATCTCAAGGCCTACACTTCTCACACGACTTGACTCTAGTTCTACAGGCCTATTCAGATGCAAATTAAGCTGGTGATCCCACAAGCCGATATTCTACTACAGGTTATTGTTTCCTCCTTTGCAACTCCCTTATCACTTGGAGGAATAAGAAATAGACGACCATTGCTCACTCTAACACGGAAGATGGGTATCTAACACTTGTTGACACTACTTTCAAACTCATTAGGCTTCACTGGTTACTACACGACATGGGTGTTGTTCACATGTCTGTCACTACCATTCATTCTGACAATCAAAGTACCATACTTGACAATTAAAAACGAAGATAAGTATGGAAATAAGAAACGGAGCCAGGCCCACCGACAGCCGAAGAGCACTCGATGACTCTGTAAAGGGCAAGAAAAATGGGAAACCAAAACGACATGTGATTATGAGCAGCACCATACTTGACAGTTAAAAAGAACTATATATTTCCTCCCGCGGAAAAAAAAAGCAAGCTCGAGCTTTAGTTTATTAGTGTCTCAGAACTGGAAAGGCAAGTGAGTCTCGTGCGTGGGGCTCTCAATTTCTCCATCTCCTTAAAGCTACTTTGCATCCTTCTCTTTCTCGTGAGCAGAGGAAGAAGAAGCAAGAGGCAGCTCCGATCCCGATCGGGCCGCTATGGTGAAAGACACCGAGTACTACGATGTTCTTGGGGTGAACTCCTCTGCTTCCGAGGCCGAGATCCGCAAGGCTTACTATCTCAAGGTTTGGACTCGATCCAAATATCGTTGTAGAGGGTGACAGTATGAGGTCACTTGTTCTGATTTTCATACTTGCGATTATCGCTCATGAAACGATCGTTGTATCTGCCTTTCGATTCTTGTGCATGATCATGTCCATAGGTTTTACCGTTTCGATTCTTGATTTTAGACACTTTAGATCTGTTTTTTTTTTAAAAAAACTTTTAAATATAGAATAACGTTGTTGTTATGGGACAGGCAAGGCAAGTTCATCCGGACAAGAATCCGAATGACCCTCAAGCCGCAGAGAGGTTTCAGGCAAGTGTTCTTGATTTTTTTTGTTCTTTTCTAATGTAAGTATCGTATATTATATAGGGCTAAGTGCCTATACACTCCCTCTTCCACATTTCATTCGCAATAACTCACCGCGTTTTATCTTTTGTGCCAAACACACACCCTAAACGACCTTTGTATTGTAAAAACCACCTAAACCGTTAATTTGGACGGAGAATGATTGAATTTTGTTAAAATACCCAAAATACCTCTCTCAACCTTAAACCAAAACCCTAAAAGCAGCGGTGGTAGTGGAGGATTAAGGTCAGTGTGAGGGTGAAATTCAAATATATTGTGAGGGATATTTTAAACCTTTTACATACAAAAGTTACAGAGTTGGATCCAAGGATCATCTTTACAACAACCTATGCTCGACAAGTGCAGGTACTAGGCGAAGCTTATCAAATTCTGAGCGATCCACGACAAAGAGATGCATATGATCGCAATGGAAAGCATTCTATATCTAGGTAAGAACATGTATAAGATCGTTACTTTACTAAAAAAGTGGTGTGAGATTGTCATTTCCACAGCAATCATATTGTCCACAAACAATGGCTATTCTGTTCTCTTTTTCTTTTCCCAACACATGACACTATCTTGTGGTTTACTTCTTTATCATTTAAAAAAGTGGCCGGAGTAAAAAAAGTAGAAATATAAATATTCGATCAATCTAAAAGCTCGAACTGAATTGATAGATGGAAGTCAAGACTTATTATTTATGTTGGTATTATAATGTATTTTGAGGCCTTTTTGTTTATTTTAATTAATGTTCATTTGTTGAGTTGTATAACCCTGAACTCTGAATCCTGGTCCTTCAGAGAAACCATGCTGGATCCAACAGCAGTGTTTGCCCTTCTCTTCGGGAGTGAACACTTTGAGGACTACATTGGTCATCTTGCCGTAGCATCAATGGCATCAACAGAACTGGGCGGTGAAAATGACAGCCCCGAAAAAATACACGACAAACTCAAGGCAAGTGTTAGAGTATAAATATATAATTAGGCCTTCAATTATCAGCTTAAACTTTTAGTTGAGTTGGTTCTCTAATATGAGCTTAAGCTTTTATTTGAGTTAGTTCTCTAATATGGTACAGACACGGGTTCAAATCTCACTATCTTCAAAATATTTATTATTTATCTAATTTGCCCTAAATGACCCCTTATTATCTCTTATCTCCAAACCCTTATCTCTCTTCTCAACGGGCTCATCTCACTCCCTAAATTTCACATCCAAACCCGTAAACGGGCTTGTCCGTGAGGGCACGTATTAGAGTATAAACGTATAATTAGGCCTTCAACTATATATCAGGTTAAACTTTTAGTTGAATTGGTTCTCTAGTAGCAAGGTACATATTGTCCCTCAATTCATTATGTTAAATCAAAACTTGAAAAAATCAGAAAGGAAGTAGTTGAGTATGGTAAAATCACCATTTCCACTCTTTGGATGCAATATATACCATTGTGAATCTTACAATGGTATGCATATTTTTGGAAACTTATCATCACATTGTATTGTGAATTGTGACACAATGTTCGTGCACTTTCCTCGTTCAGCAAACTTTTTCTTATGCAACGATCGATGCAGGCTGTCCAGAAGGAAAGAGAGGAAAAGCTTGCACGATTCTTGAAAGAGTTTCTCAACCAATACGTTCGCGGGGACAAGGAAGGTTTCTTGCGCCGCGCTGAATGTGAAGCTAAACGACTTTCTGATACAGGTTGGTTGTTTAGGTCACATCTTCTATATACAAGGATGAGCTGAGTTTAGGTACAAACTATGTCGAAAAGATGTGAATCTGTTTATCACTTAATAAGTACCTTGGAACATTCATTTATCGGTTCAAACTGTTAAATGGGTTGGGTTTTAACATGACATCAGAACCAAGTTGTTAGGTTAGAGACCCATTGTCCACGCACATGTTGGGCTTGCACGTGGACTGTGGGTCTTCTTGGAGCCTCTTTCCACGTACCAGCTCGAGCTGTTAGGTAGAGAAACTGGTTGTCATATTAAAAGTGATTTGGTAACATCCTATATTGTAGTTTTTTTTTTTTTTAACCTTCAAATGCAATTACTATAACTTGGGGCATCCCAATATAAGGACATTTCTAACTGCACATTATGGACTTTAAGCTTCATTGGCACAATTTATACCATAGCATTGACCCATAAGAGTTCTGATTTCTATACTGTTATGAAAATTCAGATGTTGGAGTCGACATACTACACACGATTGGGTACGTATATTTGAGACAAGCGTCGCAAGAGCTCGGGAAGAAAGCCCTCTATCTAGGGGTACCCTTCCTAGCCGAATGGGTTCGCAACAAGGGGCATTTTTGGAAGTCACAAATCACTGCTGCAAAAGGTATCCTGCATCCCCGGCCTGGACACAAAAACTCAACTAAAAACTCAAGCTGATAGACACGAATTCAATAGTTGTTTATACTAAAACAACATTAAACGACAAGTTAGGGGTCAAGATAGTGTTTCACAAGATTTAGTTGACATGTTGTTGCTTAACTAGATGAACATTTTTTCTTAGGTGCATTTCAGCTGCTGCAACTACAAGAGGAAATGCGTAGGCAGTTCAAAATCGATGGCAGTAACGCTGCAAACGACATTGAATCACATCTTCGATTGAACAAGGACACGTTGATGAACTCGTTATGGAAATTAAATGTGGTAGACATTGAAATCACACTCTTACATGTGTGCCAAATGGTAAGTTACTAAGCAATCGTGTTTCTTTAACTCAATTAAAAGATTAAACTGATAGTTGAATGATCAATTATATATATTTTTTATAATCTAGACCTCCTAATGCGAATAGTTGATTCATTTCGAAGGTGCTACGCGAGAATTATGTCAAGAAAGATGAACTTAGAGCACGCGCTGTCGCTCTCAAAATTCTTGGGAAAATATTTCAGGTGCAATATGATCATTCTTATGTTTTGTTATGTTCAAAACGAAAATGTATCGAAAGAAATTGAAATCGCTTTCAAGTGACTTATGAACGGTATACGTTTGTGCAGGAAAAGCAAGGAAAGAACGATGGAACGTCGAAGAAGAAGAATGTAGCTGACATAGATGAAGACAATAGTAGTTCTGATAGCAGTGACGACGAGGTTTCATCGAGAACTCTTTCATATCGAACTCCTCTACTCACTCAGGTACATGTATATGTTCAAATTCAACTATTGCTTGGAACAAAACAAAGTTCATAAACTAAATTGGAACAAAATAGATGGATCGTTCAGTCTGTTTCGCCTGTATTGTGGATGCTCTAAGCTATTAACTCTGCTTAATAACTAGTATCTCCTCATTGTTGTGAAATATTATTTTCACATAGAATGTTTTAGTCATTAAACACATATTTTTAACAAATTTGATAATGGTGTAACGTTAAATTTTTTTACATCGGGTGAAATTAACATTTTGTTATGGCACAGGGTATTGGGAGACTGTTCAGATGCCTATGCAATCCAGCATTTGATGTTGATGATGAAGAGATAGTGTTCATGGGGAAATGAACATAGAAGCACAATTCTGCAAAAAAAAAAAAACAAACAGTTTTTGTATGTTTTATTTTTGTGTAATTATGTATGGGAGCAATATGTTGTATCTCATCTTGAATTCTTACGAGTGTACGGTTAAGTTCACCCTTACTAACTCGATTAAAATTCGTGTTTAATAACAAATACGGTCATACAAAAATGCATTTTTAGAAACGTTGACTAAAATAAATTGGTTATGGTTTCAGACCCTGAACCCTGAACATAAAACCCGTTATATACACGCCTTGTTCAGATTAACTAAGTAGGATGAAAAGTAAAATACAAACCTATCCAAACTACATATTACATTGTTGCAACATCCATGATGTTTATTAGCTAAGTATAGGCAATTCCAAGCCAACCAAGAGCTTATTAAGTGACATTACATCTCTAACTGTCAAATGTATCAGTTAGTTTTACCTATGTATACACACATTCTCAAGCCAAGAACTTCTCCAGTAAGTTCCCAAAGAAGAAGCCCGTTTTGGCCCACCCGCTGCTGGCCTCGGGCGCCTTATCGCACGCTGGCCCCGGAACTTTCTTAACACTGAGCATCATCGTCTGCCCGATTTCCTTGCGAAGAGACTCGATTGTCTTCATGTCTACCGGATTCCCTGAAGCATCGTTGATGTAGAACACATTCACCGCTTGCTGCCCCACTGTCGTGACACCCGCCCTTGTAACGGATAGTACCATTTTCTTTTATAACCCTTTTAACGGATATTCCATTCTCTCTTAAAACCCTTGTCCCTTCCGATAGCAACCCTACTCTGTCTTTTGCACACAACTCTAGACTTAGACCCTACAAGACATGATGTGACGGTTAACTATAATAAGTATCAGCACTCTTGCAATCTATAGTTGAAAAAGTTACAAATATCCAATGTTTTAGTCCTTAACTAGTGAAAAAAAAATGCTCACACACATTCACTTGAACAAAATGTAGATAGGCATTGCATTATATCCATTGGGTTAAAACTTTTAACGGATGAGATGTTTTCAAACTTAAGTTTGGAAGGTAACAAAGTTAATCTTAGCCGATAAAATTGTAATCTAATGATTATGATTAGTTTCCAGTTTTCATATCTGACTTTTGACCCGATGTTAAAAAACTTGTCAGGAAAAACTCGTTAATAATTATTACCTCGCTCACTCGTCTCCTAATTGCAGCTTCCAAACACTTGATGACTCTGTCCTTCTCTCCTTCAGTATCAAGTGTGCAACCATCTTTGTGACGTATATAGTACTCCTGCAGACACATGCAATCGGTTCAGACTTGTAATGTAATATAAGCTAGTGTTGTGACTGACATCTCTATTCGATGTGGGATTATAGCCCATTTGATGATGACTTAAAGGGGTGTAAGTAGCATATTAAGGTCCGACGCACCTAAAAACTCGAACTAATAGGTGAAGGCACATCTTTGTTATTTAAACTGGTATTGTGATTAGCATCTATTCGATGTGAGACTCTGACAGTATTAAAAGACATGTCAAACTCGAAAGATTTGATTTACCTGCGATGCAAAGGGGCCATCAGACGAGATCGTGGCATGAAACACCACATACTGCATATCAGTGAGAGTACACACAATATCAAATAAGAGCTTCGCTCGATCTCTACACTGGACACTGACGACAGAGTACCCTTTGTCCTGGCAATGCTCGATAGTGATCTTCGGTTTAGAGGAAGGAGCATAATTATCAACCTCATTGCTTGCAATGCCACTCCCTTCATAATCTCTGTCAGCAAACAACATCTGGTGAAGCCTCCGGTCAACGTGGGTGATCCCCATAGAGAAACTCGTTCGAGCAACCTTGTCGTCATCACGATCACACCCTTTTAAGATGTTCTTGAGCTGCTCTTCCATGGCGGATAGTCTCGTGGAGTTGTTTCCATCACAGCTTGTGGTAGTGGTGTCTGCATTGACATAAACTACACATGCTATTCGTTTGTTGTGTGTCCAAACCTCGGCGGCAACAACGTTGAACTGAAGATTGGCAAGGACGGCTGAGATTTCTGATAAGAGGCCCGGGCGGTCTCTTCCTACGAGCTCGATGGCAATGTGATCACCGTCGGATTGCGCACCGACCCGCTTTCCAGGACATGTTTTTGCTACATCTTTAGTGTGTTCCTTAGGCCCTAGAGCCTGTTGCGACAAAAACAGATCAAAGCTTTTAACTAAATATACATTTCTTTTTGTTCAAGTTCATGAATCAAATCCTTCTCAAGGGTTTTGCATTACTACAAGGGGTTCATATAAAAATCAAGGAATAATTGCAAACAAAAAAGAAAAATACTAGTATCTATAATCTGACTTTTTGCAGGTTGGTATTCTTATCTTCAAACTCTTGGTCGTTGTGATCCTAAAATTGTATTTTTGTTGCATTTTGGGTTGGTTTATTCCAAAATGACGATTTTACCCTTGAAATTTAAAATAAATAATAAAAAGTTACATTTTGTGTTGGTTCAATAACCGAATCAAATCAAAATAATTTGCTTAATTTGATTGAGGTAGTATGATGGGAAAAGAAAAATCTATCATGATAGAAAAATTTGAAAATTAAAAAACAAATTGATTTTGGGTAATTTTTTACTTCTCATTTTTTAACTTAAAATTTCAAAGGTAAAATCGTTATTTTGGAACAAATCGACACAAAATGCAGTAAAAAACAAATCCACAACCCGTAAAAGTTTGAAGATAAGAATACCAGCATGCAAAAAGTAGATTGTAGATGGTAATTTTTTGCAATTATCCCAAAAACAATTTTGCTAGTTACCATAAGAGTTACAAGTTCCATAAAGAAGAAAATGGTGCACCTTCTCTATGTAGTCAATGGTTTTGTTGTCTGTAATCTTCTTTCCTTGTTGATCAGTGACATGAAACACTAACAAATTGAAGAAAACTTAAAAGGGTCAGCTACTCGTTCATCGAGTCGATTGACTGTAAATTCCAAGAAATTGATATCATAGCTAAATAAATTACCGTCCATGAACCATCCTCCATCGGACGAAATGTAAGCTTTGGTGATGATGAGGTCAAGGTCGGATAAGATTTGAACAACTTCCAGTAAAATCCCAGGCTTGTTCATGCTATCAACCTGCAATGTACACACATTCCTTAACTTCCACTACCTTAATGTGTACAACAATATTGTTGTACTAAGCTTCACCCTTTGTACATTTCTTATGTATCTTGAACACAAACAATGTAAATAGTTTAAGTATGGTCGTAGCATATATACCTTTACTAGAGTACAGTCGCTGCAACTAGCATTGTCTACAGACACCCTGCACCGGCAGAAAACAAATTAATACTCGCTAATCCATTAATTTAGCTAATTTTAACGGTTTGATTAGCCATCAAAAGTAATGAGAATGTTAAGTACCTTGGAGGGTTGATTCTAACACTCAAGTTTTCGTACTCAGGATCGAAGTAAGGTGAACAAACCCGGGCCATTTGATCGAGGTCTGAACCACGAAAAGAGTAAAGGGATCCTAATTAAGTTGTCACCCCTACAACTTAATTTGGAAAACAAGACTCAAATATTAATCGTCATAAATAAAAGAACTAACAAAAATAGGAAGAAACAAATAAAGAGTAAGGTATCGGTACTGGGGACTTAAAACCCAGGTCCCGAAACCTAAATTCAGGTGTTTGACCAGTTGACCGAACAAGTTTTAGTACAAGATTCGATATATTAGCGCATCTAATCCAACAGAAAACCAAGATTCAGCATCCAAAGTCCAAACCATATAGAATAAAGGGAAGGAAAGCAATGGCTGAGAGTCCCTCTGAAAGGTCTATTATAGTTTGTTGGGATGACACAAAAGACACTATAAGGACATGTGATCCCATCACAACCACGAGACGCCCAAAATTACACTTGGCCCACTCCACTCGTTTTATATTCTTCTCCAATTATTTAATTCACACAAAAAATACAACAAATAAAAAAAAAGAAAAAAAAAGGCCAAGTTGAGTGGTAGCACTAGCATGTCTGTGGTCACACAACATCAAGATATTGATTCTTGTCTTTACCCATCATCACCCACTGTCCCCTACGGTCCATGTTTGGCCATATACAAACCCTAATCAATCTCCACCATCCATTCCAACTCAGCCATTACACTGTTCTAATCTTGAATCTCTAAACAATTTCCCCACATGTGTTTATCACTATATAACTTATAAATAGTACACTTTGTCTTCACATTGTTAGCAAAAAGTCAAACAATACAGTTGTTATTTTGATCATGTATAGAAACATTTAAGTGAGAACATGCTCATCGTAAAAACTAGAAATCAATCTGAGCTTTTAGATCAGTACATACATGGATCATGGAGTGTGTAATTATAAAATAATTAAATAAAAAAATTAAAGTTCTATATATTTACGATATTATCATAAGTAGATTCGTTTTAAATCTGGGTATTCAGATCGTAGTGATCCAACAACCCAGATTGATTAAAACTCTAAACCTATATTATTCGTAACTGCAACACGTGTATGAAATGTTCTATCATTTTTTGACACGTAACAAAAGAACATAATAGAAGATGCGAGTGTCCTTGAGAAAACATGAAAAAACATATTCATCCTAAAGCCTATGTTTTGGTTCGGAGAGAATGAGGAACCCAATACTAAGCTAGTACATGATGTATTTTAATACCATAATCAAAGAAAAGAAATGAAAAAAAAAGTGTACATTAGTACAAAATTATTATAAATTTGGAACTAATGAAACTAAGAATCAAAATTGCCATTAAACCCATGAAAAAAATGAGAAGAATTTAACGAAATGGAATAAAATCCAACAGCATTATGAGAAGAATTTAAAGTTATACTCACCTGAAGAGTGTGTGATCAATATCGAAGCCTTCAAAAATCTCCGAATTCAAACCCTATCAAGATAATAAATTTATTTCAGAAATCTCCGAATTTAAAGTTACTCAACAGATCGATACAAAATGCGACAAAATATTAACCTCAAACTCGACGCATCAAGAGTTTCAAAGAGAAAATCATGGGTCAGAGTTAGAAACCGAAGATCAAAATATGGTGAATGTAAAGTGAACCCAGAAGTGGCAAGCCTTAGTCAGCACGAGAAAAAGTTGGTGGAATTTTCTCGGGAAACAAACAGAGACTGACCTCAATGATGGAGCTTTTGTTTCTCGTTGTTCTACATCTCTTGAAGGAGCAAAAGCTGGAGAGCTTTAAAAGCTCTGCTGACTCTCTTTCTCTCTCTTCTATTTTGCTTTCAGCGTCGGAATTGCACTCCCACAAAACATCACTTGACCTTTTTATAATGGCGTGACGAATTAATTTAATTTTATTTAATTTCCATTTCATTTATATTTGGAAATGGAAAATGGAAATGACGCTAGTAATAAACTCAACCTCCTTGTTGTAAAAGGTTGTTTCTGTTCCACTTTCACTCGCTCTCTCGGTTGTCTTATAGTAACAATATATCGGGTTGTTGGTGATAGTATCGACACGTTAAATATGGTATGATCACGATGTTCATAAGCGTCGGCGTTAGCAGGGAGACAGGGTTTTTGGTATCAGCTCCCAGCACTAGCGTGAAAAGGGTTTTTTTTTAAAATTCTTTTATTTATTATTTAACGTAAGAACAAAATACACAAAAATAAAAACTAATACATTAAAGCAGGAAAAAGCACAAATATACGAAAAAAAATCACTAAAATGTAAAAATAAACATATATCATTGTCTCCGGTAACGGTGTACCCATTTTGGGTTGGCCCGAATGAGCGACCACCGTGAAGCATCAGACGTAGCGGTTTTGTTACTCAACATCCGCCATCTCTTCGAACTCTGCTGGAGTGACCGTCTCGTGGTACACGGTTGCCCTTACCCAAATCCAGATGATCTTGTAGTCCCTCATACAGACGTTCCACCGATTCTAGTGGTTCTTGTACAATTCAGGTACACGACATATGTCAGTAATCCTGCCCGTCGTAGGTTGAATGTTGTAACCACACCAGTATACGGTGTGTCTCCTCTTCAATGGTCCATGGCCACCTTAGAGCCACCATTTCGGGTTGGAGGTAGTGAGTGAGAGGTCAGGGATGAAGGAGAGAGGCTGGGGATAATTAGGATTTCAGAGGTTGGAGATGGTGTGCAAAAGAGTCGGGGATGAGAGTGTATTTACAGGTTGGGGATGGACAGTTGTTCCCAAAAATTAAATAAAAATTAATTACACATTTTGACCGGTCGTCGCTGTGTCAGGAGGTGATACGTATGAGAGGATGCTGCATGACGAGGGACACATCAGCTGGGAACCGGATTCCGCGCCACTGGCATCGACCCTCACAGATAGCCGGTGCTGAGGTAGCGTTGACGCCAACACTGGCGCTATCTCCCTAACATTAGTTTGACGTCGACCGATGGACTTGCTCTTACACGCCCTTATGAAAAACAATTACGTTTTCAAGACAAATCATTTTTTGAAATATAAACGCTATTTATATATGATATATCAATTATAAAGATATACATTACGATTATTAAACAAATAACTTAACGGAAATTACAATCAGCTCGCCTCTTATTATTATTATCATTTCAAAAACTTACCAATCCATTTTCTGAATTAAAAACGGACCGAAACGTGGAGGCGCGTGGGGCTGAGTGAGGGTGACCCTTGAGTTCCTGCAAGCACGTGGACTCACAAGTGGTATAGAAAGAGCCAGAGGAAGTGGCTGGATGTAGGTGGGTGTTACTGTTGTGTTTTGACCACAAAGGGCATGAGATGGAGGTGAAATTACGAGACGGACCAGTGAGTAGATGGTTCGAAAGATGAGTCTTAATCAAGAGGAGGTATAGAGTATAGGAACCATTGATTTGTTATCGAATGTTCTATGTTGGGGAACGAAGGGAGTGATTGATGGGATGAGTTTGCTCAAAACATTGACTGGAGTGCATGGGCATCAATTTCATAACTTTGCTGTAAGATAAAATGGATGATAAGGTCTGGTTAAATTAGGCAGGAAGGTATTCAAGTTCCATTAGTTAAGTGTATATATTAAGTTTGTTATAATTGGTTCTATTTTAAATTTAAAGTTGAATTCGTCTAATAAGTGAATCGAGTTCAGACTTGATCTTATTAGGTTTTAGAATATCTCCAATGCAAATAGTTTAGTCTGGATTATTCGAGAGAATTTTACAAGAGAGCGAAACCAAAAGAAGTTAGGTTATAATTGTGAAACAACGGGAATAACCTAGCTTGTGTTATTCGTCAATATTTTTTTTAATTCCTGGTCAAAATAATAGTACACATGTCATCATTTAATTGGTCAAGGGGGAATCAACTAGCTAGTCGACTAGTGAATAGACCAATTGGGCTACTCCCCAAGCGGCTTTTGTCTTGACCAAACGAGTCTGTGGCCTGAAACGACTAAGGGAGTCGACAGGTGCTGATCAAGTCGATCAACAAAAGGTTCATCTCTCTCTCAATTGACTAAGGGAGTCAATCCTAAGTTGAAACAACTCTCTCTCTCAAAAAACTCTACCCACCTCCTCTCTTTCAGTCTTATCTTCCTCAGTTTTCTCTCCGTCGCCGCTGTCTGCGGCGGCGTGTCTAGTTCTTCCTCTTTGTCAGTGGTCTGTTGTCGTTGGGCTTCTCTTCGCCGATAGTTGCTTCTAATCAGATCTGTTTCTCCATCTGGATCCGGGGAAGATGAGTGTGAGCATTGGATCTGAGGCGCATGGGGGTGGCGGAGCGTGTGACGTGTGGTCGTCAATAGGGTATCAGTTTAGTCTGATTTAGGTGCGCAATTATTGCACTATTGGTGCACAATTATTGAGATATTAGGCTTCTTTCCATGTATGGTTTCCTTTTTTTGATGCTTAGTTGAACCTTTGTGTAGGTCATATATTTTTTTTTGGCAATGTTTCGAATGTAAGCTACTTGACAGTGCGTACCTTAGTTTGACATGACCTATCTTGGTCGGAATTGTTTTCCACTAAAACTAGTTCTCCTTTGTTGCGACGATATTATAAAATCATCAATTTTCTTCAAAAAAAAAAAAATTAGGGAGTCGGCAACATTGTAAGTGGTCTTATAGGCTCGTAAAATGGATTGTTAAGATTTTATTTAATTATACATATCATATTTGATATTAATAAATGAATTTTGATAGCTAAAAGTGAATGGACGAAGTCCAGTTAAGTCGAGTTTAAACTTTACTATTTGATCTCCAAGTGAGATCAAACTTAATTTGTTAAACACGCTCGAGTCCT
>JAYMSW010000107.1:0-30784 GCA_036897725.1 Erodium texanum
CTAAATGTAATATATTTTTGATGTTATGTAATAATAAGGGTATTTTTGTTCTAAAATATTTTAGAAGCATAGATTTCAAATTTTCAATTATAAAAACATATAAATCAAATATGATATATTATTAGACATAAAAGTATCAAATTTCCCTTTTATTACTACATGCATATGCATCATCGTATGACCGGTACCAATTAAGTTCTTCGCAGCTGAGGTTCAGCCCACTGGACCTCTTTATCGGTATGGGCCTTTTCAGCACCGCCCATCATTCTTTTGCAGCCACACGGGCCTTCCCGAGCGGCCCAAATTATTCCTTTTTGCCTAAGAAAATAAACAACGCGCAACAGGCAACACTGATTCATTCCTTCCTCAATGGTCGATCTATCCAATATGTTTTAGAATAATTGTCCCATTAAGTCCTAAGAATAATTAAAGATTAAAACTTTGTGTCCGACATGTGATATTAAATGTGCTACTTAATGTTTTATCTCTTTCTTATAGAGAAAATGATATGATAATAATTAATATTTATCAATTTTCTTTAAAGATATAATGTGTTCAGGATTTGCTGCACGTCCCTGATTCTGAATATCCAATTGCACCAACAGTATCCATATATTGCTCAAAACTATAATAATTAATCAAATTTATGATCTGCATGCATGTCCATAACTGAGAGTACTGTTGACAATATCTATGTATAAACAATAATATACCCATGTGGCCAACCCATCAAAACCTCTCTATTGGCCACGTAGCTTAATTACATAAAATACACAATTAACACAAAATCCATACTTCCATAATTTCTTTGGACAAATCATAACAGATCTTGATTGGCTGTCAGCAACTTTTTTTTTTTGTACTAGGTTTCTTCACAGGTCGGTCATTTTTTCGCCCTGTAAATCATCGAGATTTGTGTACATGTACATGGTTAAAAAGTTGTGTTTTATAAATCCTATAAATATCTTTGGACAAATAAATCATATATAACGTAAATATGTTGAGAGTATATAGTTGATATAATTGACGAAAATATCATCATCGAATTTAATTGATCGATAGAGTATAGTTTGGAGAGCTTGTGCTTCGAGATCGACCAAAGAGCTTGTTTCGGGATGAGTTTTTTTATATCCTTTTCATGAAGATTGTCTTGACATTGTTAAGGTGTTGGTAACAATGTTTCTAGAGCCAATAGAAGATGTTTAGTGAATTATAATTAATTAGGATTATGATTTAGACTAATTACTACCAAGGAGTAGTTGATCACCAAATAAAGAGTAATCCAATTTCAAGATGTGTTTGGTAATTAAAATATTATACTATGATTTGGCATTTGAAAAAGTCTTTTGGATCTTCTCTGAGGTTAAAGTCTAACCAAAACCAATCTTATTAGGATTTGTTTGACATGGTCATATGTATATGATTGTGTGTGTTTAATCTTTCTATCAATACATATTTTATTTGTGACGCCATAATATAATTAATATATAATTCAGGCTCTAAAGTAAATGTTTTAAAATTAGTATATATGGTTTATTTTAATTAATTAGAATTATTGAACTATCCGAGAGACATAAGACTAATATTTTGAATTGTACATATTATAAATATTACCCTCAACGAAATGTATGAACTTTAAACTATCATTTTGTTGATATACGTTACATACGTTTTGGAATTCCGTTAAAACGGATAGAAGGGACAAATTATTACATTAAAATGAACGGAATTTTCAAGACACACTAAAAAATTCACATGGTAGGTAGGTTTCTAAATGTAAGCAATTTAAAGATAGTTTTAACAATTTTTCCTGATTATCAATGTTATAATTAAAAATTATTTTTTGAGTCTTGAATTTCAGTATACTCAATTTTTAAATTTTTGATTATATAAAGTTGAGAATTTGCTTTTACTAAATATGGTTCACTTTATTTGGAGATATACAAACATGATCTTCTATGGTTTGTCTCAAGTGACATGTGCTTTCTTAGATTCTTAGGAGTGAAGCTATGGCCCTCATGTTGCAATTAGAACATGAATATATCATTTTATTTAGTTTTAATCGATATTTTAGAAGGAGAAACGAAAGCATGACGTAGGGGAAGAGTGAGATAAGAACGTAATTAAGGGGGGAGGACAAGAAGGTCTTCATGTGGGACCCACACTCATTCAACTTGGTAGAAGTTAGGATTGGTTGCTTCAATAAGGTCCACCTAAATATCACATGCATTTTGTTTTTCCTTACATAATATTTTTTTTTTTTACTAAGCAAGTGTAAACCTTATATGTATCTTACATGAGTACAAAACATCGTGTATATTATTTTGTAATAGAATTGTTAAGACATTTTTTTTTCAAATAGTATAGAAATGATCTACGAGAAAAATTATTATCTATAATATAATTCGTATGTTTTAAATAAGATAGTTAATTTCTATTACATTACCTTCAAAATTAGGTAAAATGAACTACAAGTAGTGTTTTTGGAAAAAAAGGTTTTGACTCTATTCAAAGTCCAGCTTTGTGATTTCTTTCAACTTCCCCATTTTTGAGTAGATTAGTCTAATATCATTTTCATTAAATTGTTTAGTCAATTTTCCAACAAAATAAACCTGCGGATGAGAAAAAAGAAGTTCAACATCTTCATTTGAGTGCCTATTGAATCTTTTGTTTTCACTTAGTTGCATGCTAAAATTTTACGAAGAGAGGCATGATACAGCTATTTATTTTAAAATTTCATTTTATTAGAGGAAGAGGATGTCTAGTACGCCATATAAGCATTTCCATGCATTAAAATTATTTTAGTACAACAAATATTATTATTTTTTGGTTAACCATATATATACTTGATGTTTCAAAATTGTTACACACTTCGACATCAATATGTTTAAAAATCATTGTTCAATTTCATTTATAAGATTTTTTTTATAATTATCAGGAATATATCTCCTATAAGTTAGATAATATGTGTAATGACTGTTTATTTTTATTTTACAACAAAAAAGACTCTAATTTAATTAGAGTATTAATTTATCGTCTACAAATAAACTGGAGCTTAACACTGATATGTGATTCTTGACCTCTCAAATTACTTTATGATAATATACTAATGACATAGATAATTAATAAACTAAGCTTTTTTATAGTTTAGATTACTTCTCTCAAAGTAATGAGTCATATTGTAATATGATGGTATTTTGTTTATTTATGTATCTTTGAAAATATTTAATATCATAATTTCTATGTTGTATAAAATATTTCTAGAAGATTCAAATTAGTCTAGTGCAACCGGTCCGTCGTGTTGTATTAAATGACATGTCACTTTATATTGTTTTTTTAATAAAATAAAGTAGAAACTCTTAAATATTCTTCTCCTTTAAAATTAAATAATTTGAGTTGCTCGTAATTATTGAATTACAACTATTTTATTAGTTGATATTAATTAAAATACTAGTTATTTCTAGAAAGAAGAAAAGAAAGGAAAACAACAAATAAAGTATTGGATCTGTCAAAGCTCTGTCCTAGTAATTTGACAGTTCCGCATATCTTATTACGAACTTAGAAGGCTAGAAAGGGGAACAACTCACACAGTTCATCATACCTCACGATCAGATTCTTCAAAGCTCGAATTTCATATACAGAAGCTGAATTAAACAGATTTGACCAAATCGGCTGCAGAAAGAGACCCATGTCTGCAACTCCGCTTTCTTCTTCTTCTGCATCTGCCTCGCTCATGTATTGTAATCTCTCTTTCTCTCTCTCTTTCTCATTTGTGTACTCCTCCATTAATTGTTTCTCGACGAGCTGAGCTGTCTCTCTGAACCTGCTATTTCTTGCTTGCATACAAGTTTCTGTACTTTTTTTTTCCCGCAACTTGCTTGCTTTCGATTAATGATCTAATTGAAGAGTACCCACTTGATTTTCAGGCCTTATTTTTTCTGGCTTTCTCATGTTCTCTATATTGTGACTAAGTGAGGAGTACCCAAGAGCTGTCATTGTTGACCCACTTCATTTATGGCCTTCACCTGCTTAATCCTCTTTGAAATTTTCGTTTTTGAGCTGGTTCTGAGTTTGGGTTAGGTTGAATTGTGAGTGAGTTCTGCAGATGTGTGTGCCCATTTTCTGATATGCTTGCTTGATTATACAATTCTGGGCTTTCTTGCAAGAGTTTTTCATGGGGATCTCAAGAGGTGCTTGGTGGGTTTTAGTTAAAAGAGTTCAGATATCAGAATAAAGAGCCAATAATTGGCTAGTTTTCATGTATAAACATCTTGGACCGATTCGTTTCTTTTCCATCTCTACATAGTATCAGATTTCTTCCACTTTTCATTATTGGCCCGTTGTCTGTTTCATATATTACATATTAGACTCTTAGTCTTACTGAATTTGGCAAGTTGAACTCTTGAATTTGTTCGTACCTGCTTGTTTTAGTTTGCTAATTTTGAACTCTAGTGTTGTACTGTGTAGTTTAATACCACTAAATCAACTTTCTGAAAGAGATTCTTTATGTATGGACAGTTTGAAGGGCTATTTTCTCCTGATTCCTGTGCTCTTGTGTTCTCTTCGTTGTTACTCGAATCTCTTCTTCCCTGACTTCTGATTTGGCCAAATCTAGCTCCTCTTCCATGGGAACTCGGGTTTTCATTTCTTGTTTCGGCTCCTTGTGCCTCTATGTTCTATTTCTGTCTCAAACATGTATGGCTAGTGTACAAACTACTGGCAAGATACTTCCGGGGTTTCAAGGCTCTCAAATGAATTGGGTGGATCATGATGGGTTGTTTCTCTTATCCAACAACTCAGGCTTCGCATTTGGCTTCACCACAACCCAAGATGTCACATTGCTTGAACTAGTTGTCATGCATATGGGTAGCTTACAAGTGATCTGGACTGCAAATAGAGGTTCACCGGTCAAAAACTCAGATAAGTTCATGTTCCAAGCAAATGGGAATGTGGTATTACAAACAAGTGGAAGAACGGTTTGGTCTATAGATAACACTGGAAAAGGAGTTTCAGCTATGGAGTTGCAGGACTCGGGAAATTTGGTTTTGCTTGGGAAAAATGGTGAAATAATTTGGCAAAGCTTCAGCCATCCCACCGATACCCTCATATCAGATCAAGAGTTTGTGGAAGGAATGAGGCTTGTAAGTGATGTTAGCTCAAACAATCTAAGCTACATTCTTGAAATCAAGGCCGGAGATATGATTCTTTCTGCAGGTTTCCCAACTCCACAGCCTTACTGGTCTATGGGAAAGGATAACCGAAACATCATCAATAAAGATGGTGTAGTCAGTTCAGCTTCTCTAAAGGCTAATTCGTGGAGGTTTTATGATCAAAACAAAGATCTTGTCTGGCAATTTGTTTTTGCAACCAACACAGATGTAAACACCACTTGGATTGCTGTTTTGGGAAACGATGGCACCATCTCTTTCATCAATCTCCAGCAGGGAGAGTCAAATTCTCCATCTTCAACAAAAATACCAAGAGATTCTTGCAGCACTCCAGAGGCTTGTGATGCATATAATGCTTGTTCCAATACCAAGTGCCAGTGTCCTTCAGGCCTTAGCTCCCGTTCTTGCAACACCGGGATTCCTTCTCCTTGTAACTTCCCCAAGGGCTCCACGGAACTTGTGAAGGCTGGAGATGGGCTCAGCTATTTTGCACTTGGATTCGTATCACCTTCCTCAAAAACAGATTTGAGTCGCTGCAAAGCATCTTGCCTTGGCAATTGCTCGTGCCTTGCTTTATTCTTCCAAAACAGTACTGGAAACTGTTATATGTTTGACAGGATTGGGAGCCTCCAGTTCTCTGATAAAGGCTCTAGTTTCGATTCATATGTCAGGGTATCGAGGAATACAAATGGGGGTGCAGGAAATTCCGGTGGAGATAGTGGCAGAAGATTCCCTTATGTTGTGATCATAGCTGTTTCAACGGTGATTGTGATCATCGGCCTCCTCTTTGGTGGGTACAAATACTACCAGAAAAAGAATAAAGTGCCGGACTTTCCTGAAGAAACCTCAGAAGAGGACAATTTCTTGGAGACTCTATCAGGAATGCCAATTCGTTTCAGTTTCAAGGATCTCCAAACAGCAACTGATAACTTCTCAGTGAAGCTCGGGCAAGGAGGTTTTGGCTCAGTTTACAAAGGAGTACTCCCCGATGGAACCCAGATAGCAGTCAAGAAGCTTGAAGGCATCGGTCAAGGAAAGAAAGAGTTTCGAGCTGAAGTAAGCATCATTGGAAGCATCCATCACCACCACTTGGTAAGACTCAGAGGCTTTTGTGCTGAAGGAACTCATCGCATGCTTGCATATGAGTACATGGGGAATGGATCCTTAGAGAGATGGATCTTCAGGAGAGCAGGCAAAGAAGGGCTCGTGCTGAACTGGGACACAAGATTCAACATAGCGGTTGGAACTGCAAAAGGACTGGCTTACCTCCATGAAGATTGTGATGTAAAGATTGTTCATTGTGACATAAAACCCGAAAACGTGCTTCTTGATGAGAACTTTCTAGCAAAGGTATCTGATTTCGGATTGGCTAAGCTCATGACTCGAGAGCAGAGCCATGTCTTCACTACCCTACGAGGCACAAGAGGATACTTAGCACCAGAGTGGATCACAAACTACGCTATCTCAGAGAAGAGTGATGTTTACAGCTACGGGATGCTGCTGTTAGAGATCATTGGTGGGAGAAAGAACTTTGACCCATCAGAGACTTCCGAGAAGTCCCATTTCCCAACCTATGCTGTGAAGATGATGGAAGAAGGAAAATTGAGCGACCTTCTTGATTCAAAGCTGAAGATAGGAGACAAGGATACGAGAATTTTTGACGCAGTTAAGGTTGCATTGTGGTGTATACAAGAAGACATGTCTATGAGGCCATCGATGACCAGAGTTGTTCAGATGCTTGAAGGTATGTGTGACATTCCTCCTCCACCAACATCATCTCAAATGGGTTCTCGCCTTTATTCAGGTTTCTTCAAATCAATCAGCGAGGAAGGCACTTCCTCTGGACCGTCAGATTGCAACAGCGAGGCTTACATGTCTGCTGTGAGGCTTTCAGGCCCAAGATAACTATTACTGATACTGATATGCTATGTATACTTACAATGTACCATGTACTGTATATTCTGCTAAATTACTCAAATTTTGATGAAATAATATGTGAACTTGTCACTGCTTTTTTAGTTAGCTTCGACTTACAGAGATCATTTTGAGATTGAATTGAATGGATTCACCTATTTCTTTTACTTCTGAATAAACAGAACCAGAGGCTGAGAATATGCAGAAAATGATAATAAAAGAAGCCTACATGCAAGCTTTGTTTTTTATTTTCTTAGAAAATATAGACAGAGATATGATTGATTCTTTACATGTGGCTCCATTGATGAGGACAAGCTGCAGCATCAAAACTAAAAGCAGAACCATTGGCTCTCATCTGTGGTTGAAGATGGCTAAACACAAGTGACATTTGTTTTCTATCAATGGGTGATTCTCAGCCATTGATGTTTAACTCAATTCATTTTAACCATCCTTTTAGTTTCGGGTCAATAATGGAGGAAATAGCGATCTCCGTAGCTCCACCTAAACCGCCATAGATCATTATAATATTTAGTTTATGTTTGAGAGCGTAACATTATTGTTAAACATATTGTGTAATTAATCATTATTTTACTGTAATTATCAAACGTATTTTAATCGTGTTAGTCCTTGGGACTTGGGAGATTGGGTAATTATTTTAATCGTATTTTAACCGTATATTAATTATTAAGAGGAGTCTCTACTTCTAAACCGCGTAATAAAAATTTGAACTTTGCACGTTTCTTCCTCCACCTCTCATTTTCCCTTTAAAAGCATATGCTCTTTCTCGAGAACCAAACATACCATAATCTTTCTCGTCCGCCTCCACTCTCTGCCTCCTCTATCTTCAGTCAATCCCCAGATTCCCCACTTTCTTCTTTTCAATATCTACGTTTTAGATTTATTTTTTTTATATCTTTATTCGCTTCTTCAGCATCTGGGTTCTCTCCAATTTTCCCCCAAACCCTATCTTTTTTATTCGCAGTCATCAAGCAAGCGCTTTTCTGGTCTTATCTTCTGACCCATTTCAGCCTCCAATTGCTTATCCAAATCCCAGATATCGATTCTTGCTCTTTATCAAGTTTTGTTGACATTTTTATACCTTTTCTCTCTATATTTAGCTCAATGGCTATTGCTTACCCTCACTTCATTGCTTCCGAGAAATCAGCCATGGAAGCTAGCTTGCTGGCTTCTCCTTCCTCGGCCCTATCTCCATCCAAGTCACCGGTGGTTCTGACTCAAGACGAGCTGAAGAAAATTGCCGCCTACAAGGCGGTAGAGTCCGTCGAGTCCGGGATGGTTCTGGGTCTCGGAACCGGCTCCACGGCGAAGCACGCCGTGAACCGAATCGGCGAGCTTCTGCAGCAGGGCAAGCTCACGAACATTGTGGGGATACCCACATCGAAGATGACCCACGAGCAAGCCCTTTCCGTCGGAATCCCCTTGTCCGACCTCGATTCGCACCCAATCCTCGACCTCGCCATCGACGGCGCCGACGAGGTCGCCCCATTCCTCAATTTGGCCAAAGGGCGAGGCGGGTCGCTCCTGAGGGAGAAGATGGTGGAGGGTGCTTGCAAAAAGTTCGTCGTCATCGTTGACGAGTCCAAGATGGTGAGTCATGTCGGAGGTAGCGGGCTCGCCATGCCTGTGGAGGTTGTGCCGTTTTGCTGGAAGTTCACGGCGGCGAGGCTCCAGGAGCTTTTTCAGGACGCTGGTTGTGTTGCAAAGTTGAGGACTTTTGGGGAAGATGAAAAGCCCTTTGTGACTGACAATGGGAACTATATTGTGGACCTCTATCTGAAGAAGGATATGGGGGATTTGAATGTTGCTAGTGATGCTATCTTGAGGCTTGCTGGTGTTGTTGAGCATGGAATGTTTCTGAATATGGCTACTACAGTGATTGTTGCAGGTGAGCTTGGTGTCACAGTGAAGAACAAGTAGGAATAAGAGCTAATAATTGCAGCTGGAGTCAAGGTTTGGCTTCTAACATTTCCACATGTAGGCTTTAGGCATATTGATAGCTTAATGTCTCTGTTGATTCAGAAGATATTAATTATTGTAGTTGGAGAAGATTTTTAATGTGTCATTGCAACAATCTGATTCAACTTATGGGGAGAGTCTCCCCAAGTTTTGAAGCAAAAGTTATTGAGAAAAAAGTTTGGAATTTTGAATTTATCTCAGTTGCTTCAATGTATGATTGCTGAAATGCTGTTTTTAACTATAAAACTTGCTTCAATGTTTACAAAACGATGTTTACAGTTTCTGCTGAAATATTTGAACATGTTGCTCCATTTGTTCTTGTGATTGTGAATGAAGAAATTCTGTAAACGAACAATCTTTGATGCATTCACAGCACCTCGAAAATGGCTTATGTTGTATTGCAGACGCTTTATCATGTCTGTTTTCAAATTTGATTATCCACTTGATAATTGACATTTGTAGTCATTAAGGTTTAAATTCTTAATACTTCAAGGCACAGTCACCACATGATATCTAAAGATGTCACTGCACTTTTATCATCTGTCTTCTAAGAAAGTTGATAAACTCAATCTCTTAATCAAGAACCAAGTTCTAATCTGTCTCAGCTTTATCAGTACAAGATGAGGGTGCTTGCATAATATGTAGCTTGATTTGTTAACTATTTTGTAGTCATTAAGGTTTAAACTCTCAAGTACTTCAAAGCTGTGAAGTATTGTTTTTGGGAGTGGTATGCCATTTTATCATTTTTGGTTCTTGGGCCGAAGCAAAACAAGGCCAGGCCCAATGAGCCCATTACAAAGGAGCATTTCACAAGCAAGCTCAAGGCCCAACTGTCAGTCCTGTCCAAATTGTTTCAAGAAGTGTCGTTTTGGTGAAACCATCTAATGCAAATCTTCGGATCCAACATGGATCCAAAAGCCGAAAGGTGAGATCCTTATCGATAATTAATGGAAGCTGCAAAAGAATAAAGATGTCTGAAACTAGATATCGCATAGCGCAAGAAAAGCACATCTTCTTTGGATCATTGATTGGTACTGCATCTACGTGGTCCTTTAATCATGTCATTGTATTAATATTGTTGTGGGGACTGAACTGACGAGTAACACCAATGTCAGAATAAGAAATAAATCTCGATCTTCAATCCAGTTCCTACACGATAAACCAAATGGTTTTGGTTCGTTTCATTTCGAGACATGAATAGCTCTTCGATCTAATCAATCCTACATTTTTATATTTTCATGGAAAAAAGATTTGGTTGGATCAGATTAATGTAGAATATTGTCGCGATACCAAGATTGCAAGTAGTCCAAAGCACATATGCAACATTGACGATGGATCGTATACTTTCACACTCTTTTTATTGTTTGGCTTTAACTTTTGCAAAGTTGCTACTGCTCCATAGTCAAAAGGTGAAAAGGAAGTGTGGTGTAGATATGTTTTAGTCTTCGAGCAGCAACCACTTATTTCGTTTAATTCTACATCATTAAAGTTAGTGGCTAATTGAGAGTGACTCAAATCTTTATTGCCATTATTACAACAAAAACTGATGGATATATAGAATTAATATATGAGATGGTTTTTATTTATATAAAATATGTTAAAAGAAGTATTCATTTTCATTTATATTAGAGAATCAACTCAACTAAGCTGAAAACCTAATTATAATTTTATACTCTAACAATTCAAAATAATACATTAATTATATATTTAAATATTATTTTATGAGAATTAATTATCATTGTATATATAATGTGATTGTCTTAACATGTAAGAAATAGCAAGGGTTTTCTTTTTTCATCATAAAAGGCACATTTGATCGAAGATTCATTGCTTGGGTGCCTAATCTTAGTTATACTTTACGTTCATAATCTCTCCTTGCCTATTTCCAATAATATTATTTTGTCTTTAGTTCCCCTGTAATTATTTCTGTTAGGCAAAAAGTTTATACATATATTATACACTATAGTTGGTATAGCGCAGCTTTTAGCGACAATTCATAATACATGTTCACATTATATTGATGTACTTGTATACATAATTTGGTTAAATTTGGCATATACTCAAAGTATATAAAACGCAATCTTTCAAAAAAAAAAAAGTATATAAAAACTGATCATAGCAAAGTTGAATGCTAACCCAAATTTAATATGTGAATTTGTCAAACTTTACCTTTTCCTTTAACCTGCTAAACCGATCTTCAGTATTTCATTTTTTAGGTAACTACTAATTAGTGATTTTCAGAATAGTATTATATGAGTATCCTAATACTCATGTCATGTGCATGCACATGCACACGCACGTTTCATTGGTCAAACCCTAATTTCATTACAGCCCCTTAGATATTAAACAAATAAGTACAAAAATAGAACAAAATATTATGCCATAACTAATGAAATTGATACCGAGATTATAGGTCATCAACCAAATCCAGCTGTCAACCTTGTTCCATGCAAAGGATTGAACGTAAATCTGATCATATTTTTTATTGAATCCATTTTTGACATAAAAGTAATAATCTAATTTACAAGGGAGTTAAATCAACTTTATGTATAAAATGAATAAATAATTTTACTCAAAAAGCTAATGGAGCGGTTATAATTTAATACTGACGATTACGTAACTTATTTTGTTGTTTGTTTCTGATTTTAGCAAATTTATTTGGCAAGTTTATAAGTATTGCCTTGATGTTGACTTGAAACTACTCCATTTTAACAGTTAAGCCAAGATAATCAGACTCTGCCCATAATCATAGGTCATTCTTTCTTGGACTTATGCCATCTTTTTAATTATGTATTTTTTTTATAATATCTTTTTAATTATGTATTAATCTCTACTTTTTAATGATAAATATCATATTCCATATCAAGTATAAATAGAAGATCAATAGTACTAATGTTTCACTCACGTGCCTAACAGATATTAAAATGAAAAAAAAAACATATTTATACAAATTTCATAATAAATTGTAATTCAACCCATATTTTCAACATAAACATAAAATAATTGTGGTCACCTAGTCCGCGCGTGATATTTTTATACTAAAAATATCACTTTCTAAAATTGGCGTACAGTAAAGAATGTATAATTTTGACACTCCTTCATTTACTATTACAATTGAACTTATTTTAATTTAATAATATAGTGGAAGGGAACGAAACGAGAGGAAACAAAAGTGTCGACAACGGAGGAGAGATCAGGTGTTTCGCACGGCGCACTACTTTTTATGACCGGATGAGCCTACCAATAAAATGCGCGTAAGATAAGCGTTTGAGTGAGAGGTGGGTCCAGAGGCACGTGACGACACGCTTTCCTTGACTTGATCCCCACCATTTCCTTTTCTTGCATCAATTCACTTTTCCCAAAAAACCTGAACAGAGACCATAAAAAGCCATTAAACAAAACCTTAACTAATCTTTAGGTTAATTAGGAAGGTGAGCAACCAAATTAACTAGCATAACCACCCAACATGATATTGTTATGGTGATGCTACCGTGCACCTAACCGCACCCGAACTCTACAATTTATATGATAAATTAAATTTATTTTGGAAAGGTAATTAAGCCGTATAAGTAAAGCACAACAGAAAATGTAAGAAAGAGAATGACGTTCTTGTCCGTGTAAAAGATGCACTTGCGTCTTGTTCTCTTTCGGTTCCAACCAACCCACTATCATCAACTTGGAAGGGCAATACGGTCAATTAAGACGGTTTGGGGCGAAAAAGTGATAAAGGCAAAGTGTGAGGGCTGAAAATGAGGAAAACGAGTTAGTGTGACTCAGCGGAGAGAGCCCATACTGTTTCTGTTACGGTGCTTCCTTAATTGACTCATTTATGCACAGTGGAATAAGAAAGTGAGAGCGAGAGTGATAAAGGACGGTCATTTATTCAACACGCACCCGCCCTTTTTGTAGCTTCCTCTTCCCCCATGTGACTCTCCTCTCTCCGCTCCATGCCCCAAGATCTATCCTCCACATTTTTCTGATTTTTATATAATTGATCTCTCTCTCTGTGACAGCCTCAGTGACGACACTGTGTTTTTGCTGATTCTGTTCTTCGCTGATCCTCCGGATTTGTCGACCCCGATTGCCGTTTCTGGGTAATGGGTAGTCGTCATGTGCCTCGTGTTCGCTGAGATTGTGTCTGCCGACAGCTCCTGCTATGGCGAACTTGTTGGGTGCTTCGCTTCGGTTGGCTTGCTGTTTCCTGATTCTGGGTTGTTTGAGCTCGGTTTTGGCTTCTCCTGATGAAAATGCGTCTGCCAGAGGCCCTCTTAAGTTTATCTTAGGTGAGTGTTGTTGATTTGGCTTGAATTTTTATGTTTGCGATTTTCCTTCTATAGTGGATGTGTTGATCGTCGGTCTAAATGTGTTGGATTTTTCTGCAAAGTCTTGCTTGTTTGGTTTCTGCGAAAATTGAGTAAACGGTGTTCATGGTAGCGGAATGTATAGATGACTGAAGCTAATTGTTTCTCTCTCGCCATTCACTCCTCTTTTTACCTCATCAGCCAAACATGCCACTTTTGGCATTTCCTGTTATTCTTTTAGTCTATCTGTCTGTAAATACAATGTTCATAGTGTCAGGATCAGTTTATTGTTCTGAAATTGTGATTTTAAATGCCTTTTTGTTCTGTTCTGTTGTTGAATTTCACAGGACAAGAGAATTTAGGGGAATGGAAGGATCAAATCTTGGAGGCAGCAGCAGGAGCACCTGGACCTGCAGATGATGGGAACCGAAAGGAGCTTGTTTTGGCAGCAGAAAGGACTAATAGGCCAGATATCCTTCACAAGTTTAAGCGATACCGGGGAGGCTGGGATATATCAAATAGGCATTACTGGGCTGTAAGTAGACAACCTGTATTACTCATTCTGCTAATGATTTGGTTTGTTTTTACAAATGTGACAGATATGTATGATCATCATGCACTTGTTCTTTTAAATTATAAGATATTTATACACTTTAGAGGTCCCTTTATATAGAGTTTGTGTTTTTGATACGATGTGTGATAATTCTTAACAGAGTATCCAGAATGGCAGAAACAAAGGGAATTTTGGGAGTTCAGATTATGAGATATCACTTACTTGCTTGTTATAATCTCTATGACTAGCTATGCATTTTTTTTCTTTGTATTCAGTCAATATGTATAGCACTGACCCATATTCTTCAATTATACTGAAGTGATCAAACTGATTCAATTTTTTGACCCCTGGTATTTGCAGTCTGTTGGATATACAGGTGCTTTTGGCTTCATTCTTGCTACCATGTGGCTTGTTTTGTTTGGGTTGGCTCTTATTGTTCACCATTGTGGTGGATGGAGGAGAATAATCAAAGGCAAAGGATCACTCCGCTCAGAAAGGATTTGCTTTATTTTTCTTATACTCTTCACATGTGCCACAGCGTAAGAATCTAGACTTAAAACTCTTTACCTCTAACATTAGAAATAGTTCCATTTTAGTTGTTTTACTTGCGAGCTTCCTTTGAATTTTTGCTACATTTTTCTTCTTAATCTTATGTAATGTTGTTGAAATAGAAGATAATAGATTTCCTTCACATATCATGCACCAAAGCTTGATACAGATGTTACTTATGCAAGATCCTCGTGAAGACAACTATCAATTGATCTCTATAATTTATGGGGCCCCAAAAACTAAGGAGATTTTGTTGGAAAGAAGTATCACCAAAAAAAGGAGAATGAAGAGCCTCAACCTGGTTCCGTTACCATCTTGAAATAAAAGAGTATATTTAATCCAAGATGGTGCAATACTTAAGTGCATCACCAGACTCTTTATATACGGAATTGACATATAGTAAAATAGGAAAGACACGAGCTACCAAACTCCTAAGTTTTCTTGGGCTACTCTAGCAACTAGCAAACAAGAACTCAATTTATGAAGTAGACCGTTTATAACTGCACTCTTTACTGCATCTATTCACATTTGATGAACTTGTTTTTTCTTTGTTTAATAAAGTTATGATCCTTCTCATACTACGGTAATTAAATGATATGTTATGTTCAGTTTTCCTTGAATAATGTAACAATGCTTGCTTTGTGACTCTGTAACCCAATGTTCTATTTTCTATCAACCAGGACTGGCTGTATTCTTCTGTCAGTCGGGCAGGATGAATTTCATGGTGAAGTCTTGCACACTCTGAAGTATGTTGTGAACCAGTCAGACTTCACTGTTCAAACCCTGAGAAATGTTACACAGTATCTGTCTCTAGCAAAGGAGATTAATGTAGCGCAAGTTTTCCTTCCTTCTGACGTCTTGGATGATATAGACAAGTTGAGTGTGGATCTGAAGTCCGCATCCGATACATTGGAAGAGAAGACAAGTGAAAATTCAGTCAAAGTCAAAAAACTTTTTAATGCTGTGTATGCACTAGAAGAAAAAAAACCCTTACAACATTTATCTATTCCAGAATTTTAATCCACTTTTTGTTCACTGATTAAATCTCAATTGTTGCAGGAGATCAACATTGGTTGCTGTTGCTGCAGTAATGCTTGTTCTAGCTGTTATTGGTCTTGGTATGTATCACTAGAAAATTTACTATGATTGACGATTTGCATTTAGTTCTCCAATTGCACTCGATTCTAATGGAATTGCTACCTTTTATTTCTCATATTGCAGTCCTATCTGTCCTTGGACACAAGCACGCTATTCACATGTAAGTAATTTATGTATGTTTGCATTCCACTCATGATAATCAAATCACTTGGCACTTGACATTTTTTTTTGTAATTCTCTCCCTGACCGTCTTTGTATTGTTACAGATTCATTGTGAGTGGATGGCTACTTGTTGCAGTTACGTTCATTCTTTGTGGAGTTTTTGTAATCTTCAACAAGTAAGATATTCAATCTCGGGTGACTTTTTTTTCTGCTTAAATTTAATTCCTTATATGCTGTAGTTAGGACTAATGGCAATGTGCTCTATGCAATATTAGCATTATCCACTGACAAAAATGTGAACCTTTTGTGTGCTCCAGTGCAATTTCAGATACATGCATGGCCATGAAAGAATGGGTCGACAATCCTCATGCAGAGACAGCTCTTAGCAACATCCTTCCATGCGTTGACCAGAGAACGACAAACCAAACACTCATCCAGAGCAAAGAAGTCATCAATGACTTTGTAAATGTTGTCAATCAATTCATCTATAACTACGCCAACTCGAATCCATCCCAAAATCCATCCTACAATAATCCATACTATTACAATCAGTCCGGACCTATGATGCCACCTCTGTGTTACCCTTATGATGGACAGCTCCAAGATCGCCAGTGCACTGCTCAAGAAGTGTCCATAGCAAATGCATCTGAGGTACATTGTTTTTATTTTTATTGAATAAATCAAGTGTATCAAGGCATTTGTTCCCAAGACCTTGCTTATGTAGAAGCAAGGGAGCACCAAACATTTTGTTTATTCTGAAAGAACTTTTTGAGATTGATGTATCAAGCATGAGCTCTATGTAGAAGATAAATTTTTGTGACCCCACCTTGAGAGAGGCCCTATGGGCTGGATAGAGAGAAAGAGGCCGAAAGAACTGGATAGAGAAAATCCCAACTGAAGTAGGGAAGAAATAGTTGAATCCAGGTTCTGAGACCTAAGTTCAAGTGCTTGACCAGTTGGACAAACACGCTTTGGTCTGGTCCTAAACATGTTGATTTGTTTGAATGCTCAGGTGTGGAAGAACTACACATGCACAGTATCAGAGTTCGGTATCTGCACTAGCGTTGGGAGGGTTACCCCAGATATCTACTCACAGCTAGTGGCAGCAGTGAACGAGAGCTATGCCCTGGAGCATTATGCTCCACGCTTACTTAGCTTCAAGGATTGCAATTTTGTGAGGGACACGTTCCTAGAAATCACCTCAAGTTACTGTAAGCCATTGGAACATTACCTCCAGATGGTGGATGCAGGATTGGCGTTGATATCAGTAGGAGTGATGCTCTGCCTGGTTCTGTGGATACTCTATGCAAACCGCCCCCAAAGGGAGGAGGTGTTTGTGAAAATATTATTGCCAATAAAGGGCAGTGGCTGCAGAAGTTTTAGCAAGAGAAGCAACGACGAAAGAGCCTCATCAAACATATCTCCGGCAAACGGAGTGTAGATTGTTCGATACAGAAGATATTAGTAGGTAAAGTCTTTGAAATGAAATATATGTATACAGAACATTGCTTGGAATCATTGTAACTGCCTCAAGAAACCAAGGTAGAGAAAAGCTCCATTTTGTTATCGGGAACTGATATGTTGCTGTTTGTGTACATGATATAGTAAGAAGCAGCATTATCTTCATCTTCTCCCCTGAGTTTATTTGTGATCAATATAATAGAGATGGGCTAAAACTCATAACCCGATATCTTGATGAATTTTTATAAAATATTTGTAGGAGATTCAACAAATTATCTTCATCATCATTAACAATGGAGAAAAATTAAGAATTGCTGACTAAAACACATGAAAAGTGATTAGGAAAAGGAAGGAAGTTGAGGTGATAATTGAAGTGGCCCATTGAGGCCCAAGTAGCAGGTGCCAACCCAACAACATTGTTGGTATGCGATGACATGTCTCATAAAAGTTCCTCAATCTCATCATCCCATTTTCAGACAGTCTCGATAGTTTAACCAATTGTCACATGCCTTGCCTGCTTCTAAATCATACTTTATGTCTTCCCTTTCATACTCGTGCCTTCTCATTTGATCCAAAGATTCCAGATGCCACAGCTGGTCACCCGTTTTTGACCTCCCACCCCTCTCGGGTCAAACCCGAATTCTTAGGTAGAAGCAAGGTTGAAACCGACGGTGTAACAAACATTAAAATTAACACATGAGACAAACAAATATAAAGAATTACATCTCCAAATACAACAATTATTACTCAACTCATACATCTGTTCTTAAATAAGTGATTTGTTAAGATTCGAATGCTGATGATTAAAAATAATATCTTAACCAATCAAACGAGCCTGGTGAGCAAAAGTATGTATATTTCAAACAACAACCATTTCTCAGCTCTTATTTTATATATCCCGATTCGCAAATACTGTAACTATATTATGGGGTGTTCAGCATAACAAATTAGTAGTTAAAAGCTATTTGTTTTAAGTTTGGCCACCGGTTTATTTTGTTCACTTTTAGTTTCTATAGTTATACTAAAACTGGTTTGTCTAATTGGTTAAACATTTAAATTTGAGTCTACAAGATCAAGGTTCAAGTCTTAATAACGGTATCTTTATACATAATTATGTCTTGGGTTATCCCATGAGTTATGATTGTTAGTGTCAGAGTCTGCTAGTATCTTTCTATATAATAATATGCAAAGTATGCTTTAAAATGTACTAACTTCAAGTGTGTAATCTCGATATAATGTACAATCATTGGATAATATGCATACAATATTTCAAAAAAAAAGTTTCTATCATTATATATTTCTAAAGTGAACGTTTAATTCCTTAACCATAAAAAAAATTGAAAACTTGATATACAATATTGCAAAATAACATGGCTGTTCTACATAAATTAGAATTGGATATCAAATTTAACCAAAGTAATAATTTGTGGATGTCAAACCAAAATAAAATTGCATATTTCAAGTAATCAAACAAAAATATGTGAGTTAACTTTACATCAATAAAGCATGGACAACACAGGTACAAAACTGAATCAAATAGGATAAAAAAGACAAATACTTTTTCCCCAAATATTCTCTAGTACATAAAATCCAATATTTGAAATGATAGATGAGAATTGATCTGACTGAGGCCAGGCCACATTAAATTATTCAATTTTATAACCTAAAATGAGTAAAATCCATGTTTGAAAATAACTCAAATCCCAAACACAAATCGTCATCTCCCGACACCTTCTCCCGGTCCCCGTTACCGCCTCCGCAATTCGCGACTCCTGATTCTGATTCTTCCTACATGTATTCTCGTAGCTTACTTTATCCTTTTATGTCCGCTACCAATTAAATTTACATGTATTTAATAAGTTGCTAGCCTTTTACATATTTATATGGATTTTTATACGAGTCTAGTTTTTTTTTTTCCTCCCAATTTGTTATTTTGTGAATCAAGCATATTTATTTTAAATAAATGGCACATATACTATACATACATTTTTAGGGCATTACATACTGTTGATTTGGAGAGAATAACAATTATGTAGTCACAAACAATATAATAAATACATACTTAAGTCAGATTTAAATTACACTTTTAGTGCTCACATCAGAATTCAGACATTATTCGAAGCTTTTGAGTCGCTTATACAAATTGGGACGTCTTCTCTCAAATTCCCTAATATCAACCTATTTGGTCCGTTTGTGTCGTTCCTAAGGTCCAGATTTTCACGTGTCAGTTTGCTCACGAAGCAGCCCTGATCGAGGTGTAGTCACCCCGCTTGAGAACTGACAGTGTTCTCTCTCAGAATCTGACCAGCGCCGGAGAGGATATTGCTCATCTATTTATCACCTATGCATTGTCTTCGAGGTTCTAGTCTTGGTTCTTTGTATAAAGTATAAGTAAGAATCGAAGAGGATGATCTTAATATAATATTAGAGTCAGTTTTATTTTTCCCTTACATCTTACTATCCATCTATCAAGTCCAATGTTATTTACTTATCAGTCCCGAACTTTTAAAGATGAATCGATGATTATATTTGGAAAAGGGGAGACGAAAGAGGGACATGCATGTAAAGAAGCAGTGACAGTAAAAATATGGTGCGGCAGAGAGAGCTGCTGACACATATAAAGGAGGCCTGAAGTGTGCGTAAGAGGTGAGAAGACTTGACGATATTATTGGGTATTGAGGTTACTATTCGTTGATTCTTATAGTTTGAGGGCCCTCCAAAACTTCTCTCATCTTTCACTTACTGTTTGTGACTAAACTCACACAGACTATACACACTTCCAGTCTTGGTCGGTCAACCAGGTCCCTCTTCTGCCACCTAGACTCTGCCTCTCTCTTTCTTCATGTCGTGTGTCCGTGCAGCTACTGAGATAGTTGGGAAAGAACTGGTTTGGTTCGGAAACAAGTTCATTTCTGGAGAGTGAGTCAGGGAGATATGTATTATGTGTTGGCTATGGTTACTGGTTTCGTCGGATCAGTAACCAGAAATGGCCTTGAGCCAGGATATATATATATAGATCTTGCATATTTATTAACTCTAACTTTACATGTCATTGGTTAGTCACGATATGGTACATATGTTACTGTTCGTTTGCGTGATTTTGTCAGGTGCATGTGTGCTCTTGCTTGCTACGGTTGTGTATTGTATTATTAGTTACGCCAACGCTATAATTAAGTATGGTTTACTCAAGAGTCAATACAAATGAGCATGTGAACCCAAATAAGTACTTTATTATATATCAATAGAAATGACATATATATGGATTAATAAACGTGCAGAGTAGATAAATACAGCCTCCATAGAGATAACAACTTTATGATCAATATACATATGATATAACTCGCAGACCGTTAAACTAAAAAATACAGCTAAACGAACTCAAACTATATAAGTTCATAGGAAATCCAAGACAACAATTACAAATATACACACTCCAACCACGCTCACCCACTGAGCTTAGCGAAATAAATATTGAACTCTACAAAATTATAAAATGAAATAAATTTTCTTTACTCTTTCAATTATTATACTCTTCTGTACATGTTTTGCTTATTTTTTTTTGTAGTCTATCCTTTAATTTGTTCATGGCTTTCCTTCTTGGAATTATTTGATCTTTTATGAAATATAGCTGATAAAAAAAAAAAAAGCATTTCTGCACTCTTTGATTAAAATTTATAACCAATTCAAAATTGTGAAGGTTATATATAACCTATGAAATGTTAATTCCAAATTTATCCAAGATTATTAGAGTGACAATCATATATGTGCAATGAAAATATAAAAACCCACCACCAAAAACTATTATTAGATGTGCATGCCACATGGCCTCACAACCCTAATGAACAATGAGTGATGTGTAGCAGCAGATATAGCTGATTAATCACTGATTTGGCTCTATACTCTACTCTTTGATGATATGATATGATTCATCACCATAGATGGATATAGGGTTATTTTGTTTTGAAAATCAAGAGGTTTAGAGCCATACAGCTGTCTGATAAGATCTTAGCTAGCTTGGGCAGTGTACTGCATTATATAGTTCTTTCATCTTTTATTTTTTTTCTGTGAGAGACTTGTCATGTTGAGTTGTTGAATGGCAGAAAAGTACACCCACCAAATATATTCAAACTTCTTATGATGACTGCCCTAAATCTACCTCTCAGGCATGCCCTTAGATTTCCATCTCCACCTCATGCCCTAACCCTAACTCTCTCTCTCTCTCTCTCGCTTCCTCTTATTTATTCACACCTCTTCCTCCTCCTTTCGTCCTCGTACCACTTGTTCTGAGCCATGTTGCTCCTCCTCCTTTCTTAGTTGCTCGATTGTTGTTGTCTTTATATATAGTTCTCATGTGTTTCTCTTAGAACTTAAAAATTTATTAGGGTTAGTGATATGAGTGTTGAGGTTTTAGGGAGCTCTCTTCAGTCCAGTCCGGGAGAGTTAAAGGCCGATACAGAGCTGTTGACTCGTTGGTTCAAAAGCTCACCCAAAACATATTTGGAAATGTTGGTGTGTTGCTGATCCAACGATGCGGGAGCTTAGTTCAGTCGTACCTGTCGCGTCTTGGACTGAAGGGAGCTCCCTCTTTTTTTTTTAGCTCTCTTTCGAGTTAGCTCAAAACTTTATAACATGTCGCGTTTAGTATATGTTTTGTTCGGACAATATCGTTGTTAGTTATGCACATGTAATGTTATTGTCATGAAATTTTTTAAAACTTGTTCTTATTATGCAGATCCATTGAAGATTCCTGGCTCTGGTGTTTTTGGTTAGCGCTTTTTCAGAAACAGCTCAATTTCATCGAGGAAGATGTATATGTAAATTTTTTTTTACAGCTTCAAATGTAACATGATTATGATCTATTAGTGGAGCATGTAACAAAGAGATTATGGTTTAGGTATCTCCAATTTATGTCTTGCAAATTTTTTGTTATTAATATAATGTTTTTTTTTATATAAAAAAAATGGTGATCTTATCGAATTATGGTTGTCAAATTTTTACGTCACATGTTATATTAATTAATTTTTTTAATATAATAAAGCAATAAAGTAAATATTATTAATAAAATAAATTTTCTAAGTTAATATAGAGGGGTTTTTAAATTGTAGGTTATTTTAAAGACTTGTAAAATCTGTGTAAGTTTCATTAGAGTTTAAAAATTATAAAAATATCTAAATTTTTTAAGTTTATTGGAGGCGTTAAAAATCTGAAATCATTTGTGCAGGTATGAAACTGCTGACAAATTATTCATATAGTCTGTGACATGATTTGACTCATGGGTCAGTGTTAATTGATTTTTTAAACAATATATATGTTTGGTATCTCCTTCCAATTTAGTGAGGATTTAGCGAGGATGAATAGTGTTCCTCTAAAAATAACCTTTCCTTTAAAAATAACCTTTACATTTAGTGATGATGAATAATATTCTTCTAAAAGTAAGTAATTGGATATTGTGATTGGATGAAACATAACTTTTAATTTTTTTATTAATCATTTTATTATTAAACAATTAAAAATATGTTTTGGGATAGTATTTGGTGTATGGTTGGAATGAACCATGTAAAATCTATACTATTTTACAGTAAATTCTATCCAAAAATGATGTATTGGGTTGGAGATGCCTTAAAGCAATATTCGAACACACGTTTTCGAGGTGAATCTCAATGAATAACATCACAATATGTTCAATTTTGATGGTAAAAACCTATGGTCAATTTTTGATGAAGGATAATTTTATTATGTTCAAAATCGAACCGAGCATATCTCATATAGCAGTTATCTTATTTCCTACATTAAACATCTGATTAAATGGGTTTTTACTTCTTCACAGTATTGAGATTTTTTCTAAAAGCAGCAAATTGGATTAGTTTGACTTTTAAGTATCCATGCCTTTCGGTTAACAACGGTTGCGTTTCTGGCTTGGCTTTTTTTTAGTCCTTAAATATAAGTTGACTTTTAATCGAAGGTTGCTACTTGTACATTTTGACTAGGAAGAAAGTCAATCATTTTGTGAAGGTGAACCATACGCAGGAAATCGAAGATTATTCATATCTTTAAAGAAATATAGACAGTTACACTGATACCAATCACAACCTAGAAACGAGAACACAAGTGATTTATATTAATTGTTTAAAATTTTGAAATAGTAATTTAAATATGCTATATTATTTGAATGATTTTACGAATAAAATGTATTTGTTGTTAAATTTGTTTTATGTTATTACATAAATAATTCAAATACCTCATCGGTAAATCCGCAATGATTTCATATGTTCGTACAGCAACATGGACAATGCAGAAAAACCTCACAGGTGAATAAAAATATATGTATGAAAAGAACATAAAACAAATAAGTCATATGTTCAATACTAAAAACCTTAATATATGTATGGAAAGAATATATGCAAAGAGGCATATGTCCAATACTGAATGAAAAAAAAACTCATACTGAAAATATGTATGAAAAGAACATATGCAAAGTGTCATATGTTCAATACTAAATGAACAAAGAAAAAATCATACGTAAATAAAAATATATGTACGAAAAGAATATATGCAAAGTGCTATATGTCCAAATGTCCAATACAAAATGGAAAATAAAAAACTCATACGTAAATAAAAATATATGTACGAAAAGAACATATGTAAAGAGTCATACAATACTAAATGAAAATTCATATTAATATTAAATTTACAATTTTTGTTTACAAGTGAAAGACTCATTTAAACTAGTAAATTGTTTGAAAAAGAAATACTTGAACATTAGAGGATTGATCACTTGTAAAAATTGATTTAAATGTTGAAGTTGAAATAAACTCTGATCACAAATAATATTTGTTTACAAGTAGATTATTTATGAAACCTAAAACTCAAAAATTAACGATAACATTACACTCTTATATAAACCTTCCTTCAGAGTAAAACAAAGATAATGGTCGATAAAATTCGGAAGGGTCCGGGTTAGCGGATCTCATGGGATTGATTGTCCTTAAATCATCCATTACTATCTTACTCATATACCGATATACAGTCTTGAAAAGACATGGCTTCGAAAGTGGGCTTGACAAGTTCAACCTAGTTCATATCCAAGCGACTCTTCTCACTAAATTTGTTAGCTCATTATTTTTCTTATTAATTTACATATCGATTGCTACATATTTCTAAAGCTGTAAATATGTTTTTATTATATCGACAAGAAAAATTACCCATCAAAATTAGATCTATTAAGGGAGTTATTTGTCTTCCCTATTAAAAATCTTGTTTCGATTTATTTCATATATGTATGTTTAGACACTATTTACTCTAGTCTGATACAAAGTGTCTATATTGTTTTGAATATTATATATTTAGTATAAAAATAAATAAATTTAAATAAAAATTTTGAATATTATATATTTAGTATAAAAATAAATAAATTTAAATAAAAGTCTGGTTCATATAATCCCAGCCGATCAAAATCACGAGGGTTGTAATTTCTAACACGAGAAATAACTCTCTTTGATAGATGCCATCCCATCTTTTCATGAAGTTTTGACGGAAAGTACATGCAAACACCATGACAAAAGTATGTATATAAAACAAAAAGATAAGAGTATATGGCATCCAAACAAAATTTGTAGTCACCACAACCTGTTACAAATAACTCACAGTAGAATATTACTGATAATCATCAATGGTTAAATATCTATATACAAATGGAATAGGATACTTATTCCATAACATATTATATACAATATAAAATGAAAAATGAAAAAGAATTTATGAGCCTAAGTTCTTAGCAATATCTAATACAGAACACAAAACAGCAGCTATTGAAGTGGGCACACTCAATGCAATAACAACAACAAAGCCTAGAGCCAAACCCGGCCTCGTATTCATAAGCAACATCTGCAACAACCCAACGGCCTCGCAAACATCGGAATTATAATTCGGATAATATCTCTTCTCCCAATCCATCCAGCCGGACGGCGGCTCATCACTCTCCTCCGCCGCCTTCAGTTCGTGGATCCGTTCCCGGAGAACGATCATGTTCTCGTCCACCAGCTTGCCGTGTTGGTAACGGTCTCCGTCACGGCCGCGACCTCGTTGCAGGGCGTGAATTTTCATGTTATAGCCTCGGCTTCTTGGTTTAGTGCTAGGAAATGGAATTGGGGGAAGGAGAAGGATAGTAAGAGTCATTTGAGGAATTAAAGGTGGCTTACAATATCATTGGTGATGTGTTGGATTAACGTCGTATTTATAGGAAGTTATTGCGGAACGCGTATAATAATTTGGCGCGTTCATTAGTTAGATTCGGAGAGCGGGTCGTGTGAGCGTGACGTGTGGTGTAAGTTACAGTCCATAATTGTGTATGGGATTATTGGATAGATACGTATAGGCGGCTACAAAGATAACTTCGTTACGGCACAGAACTTTTATTTGACGATTTCTAACTACATGAATCTTATTAATGTTCTTTACAGGATTGTTAAGAAATTAAAGCCTGTTTTCCTCATCAATTTGATCAGGAGTAAGAGTAAGGATAATAATAATATTATTGTATCGAATAATAAATGTATCATTAACCCTTCATGCAAAATAAAAACATTTTCCAATTTCTTATAACAAGCTACTCTTAATTTGTTATATGGGTTGTTCAACCAATCACAAAATACACAACTATTTTCTTTTTCTTATATAACTAAAAAAAAAAAAGAGAGAATATGACAATCTCATGGTGAATATTAAATATAAGCAGAGCCATTTCATGTCTACATCTTCCTATAATGCTATATAGTATATACAATCTCAATAAAACTAACAAACATCTCAAGTCTCAATCCAACATAATTATATCAGACAATCACATCAAACAGTAAGTAAAATTCATTCCATATTAGAGAACAACTATTATAGATAATCACAAACTTAGAGGTAAGAAATGAATAAACATAGTCTGAATAGGACATAAAATAAAATAAAAAAACTGAGAGGCCTTGAAAAAAGCCCATCAGGCGGGAATGGGTTTGGATGCCGTTTCTTGTTGGGCCGAACACGTGAATTTGGGCCAGCCGTTGTTTTCAGACACTGACGGTGGTGGCAAACAGCGGGAATAAAAAAAAAAACACGCACGTGCGCATAAGTTTGGTTCCATATGCCCTCGATAGAAACGCAACCGAAAAGATTCCTCATTCACTGGCCGCCACACACAATTTTACTACACGTGGCTAATAACGATTAGTTCTCTTGGCTTGATCCATGTTTCTCCCCGTAGAGGATAGCTACCAAGTTCCCGACACGTCTATGTCTACTCTTTTTGCCAAAACCCTTTTGAGTGAGTTTATATCGTCTACAGTAACTGGAGCTCCTCCGCGACAGCCGCCCAGATTTTGCCATGTCATCCTCTGGTGGGTCCTATCAGACCGTCCTCTCATCTTCCTTGAGGTGTTGACTGTTGAGGTTTGAGAGAGACCAACAGATAGTATCAGCAAGCAAGTATCACCGAACCATTTATGGCGCTTAACAACACCAAGGACGAGCCCAAAACGGCACCGCAGCCCGATCGGTGGTACAATCTATCCCTGGGCTCCTCCTTCAAACCCGAATCCTCCAACAAGTACTGTACGCTCAGATGTAAGTTTCTGTTTGGTTCCCTGGAAAATTCACAATCGATTTTGATTTCAACTAACTTTATTCCTAATGTTGCTGATATCGTAGATGAATTCAAGCCGGCGTCGATTGATAAGACGAAGCCGGGAACGATGCACAAGAACAAGGATAATAGGGTTTCGGTGGAGTTTCAGAACAACCAATTGGGGAAGCCCAAGGTGACATTTGAAGGAAGCAGTGAGGATTACAAGGACAACGATGCGGTTTTGTTTTTTGACGGCGAGTCGTTTCGGCTGGAGCGGCTTCACCGTGCGGTGAAGCAGCTCCGGCATTGCCGGAAGCCTGGTGAGTCAGTTGCTGCAGCCCCTTCCAGTGCGGCGTTGGAACGGTTGTCTCCGGTGGGAAAGTCTGGCAAGTCGCAGATGAGTAAAATCTCACTTCCTGCAGTCCCGGTGAGTGATCATTTCAATTTCATCTGATTTTTATGTTTTCTTTTGATTTATATATGGGTTCTGTTCTTCAAATTGGCTAACAATGTTGGAACTAGAGATGAAGAGATTGATCAATCATTCACACCAGTAGTAGAATTGAAGCATTGATTGTAAGTTGTAATGATGTCTATTGGACATGATGTGTTGTTGTTTGAAGAGATATCTAAATAGTGAATACCATATAACTGGAATTAAGTTCATTGTGCTTATAGCTGGTAGAATGTTTTGATTTTACATGCATTATCTTTGATTTTTTTAGGCTTGCATTTTGCATCATTCATATAAAAGTTCTAGTGTTCCCTTAAGGTTCTTGTCTTTCTGGATATTTTGTTTTTGCTTCAAGATTCAAATGTATCTGATGTGGTAGTTCTAGAATGAAGAGATTGACATAGTTTATAGAATCAGGTAAGTATTTATTGGTTGTGCTTATAGGGAAACAGGTTAAGAAGTTGTCTGCTGCAAAATAGGGAACCAACCTGAATATCTTAAACTAAATAGGGGTTTCACTTGGAGGCTTCTGTTTTCTTCCGGTTTGTGAATGCTTCAAATGTTGGTTTTTCTCTAGCTGCACAACTTAGTTGCATCCCAAAGGCTTTCTTGTGTCGTTAAATTGTACTCCCTCTGTCCCAAATAAGTTCCCCACTTTTCTAACACAGATAGCCTAAAATAAGTGTTCTATTTTATTTTTTGTTAGTTATTTAGCCATGAATTACCAACAGGGGAGCACATGAGTGTAGATGATGGAAAGTTAAACACTGAAAATAGAATTTAATGGTCAAATATGTTTCTTAAGTTCAAAAGAAAAGGAATGAATGGAAAAACATAGAAGAGAAAGTTAACAAAGTACCCTTAAATTTCATTGCTTGAAAATCAAGCATTCCATAAAAAGTTAAACTCTGTCTATCTTATGCAAGCATCTAACTTTCCAATTTCGGATCGATGATCAATTGTGTGGTATTGATCTACACCTTATTTTAATATACAATGTAAGCAAGTTAACTCTGAAGGTTGGAAATTTCAGGAGAGTAATATTGCATATTTCCTGTCAGTGTACTAATGGACTCTTCTTAACATTAACTCATTTGACACTAATGCATTTTATGGTGCCAGACCAAGGGGGCAGGGTTTCTGTTCTTCAATATCTTCTTTGAAGACTAGGTTTTTACCTTCAAATCCAACATATACGTCTAGGGATTCATCCTTTTGTTTGTATTTGTGGTATCTTAACAAAAGCTTGAAATTTGGCTACACTGCTTTTGTGTTTCTTAGTTTTTATGTGGAATGATAAATGGACTAGTTTATTTTTCCTTCTCATTTTGATTTTTTGGACTTTTTTTTGCTGTGGATTGCTGCAGGTTGAAGTTGAACGAATTGATATTGGTGAGCCAGAGATGCCAGGTATTTGTCATGTACTTTTAATGCTTCCATTTATTTAGTCCTTGTTTTGCCAGTTATTTACTTACTCCTCTTGAGAAACGCCTACAATAACATTGATAGGATATAATAGAGTACATACCCTGGTTTTCTTTCAATAGTTTGTGAAATTTGCATCAACTGACATGAAACAGTTCAACAGTCTTATTCATATGCTTTTCTTGTTAGCATCAATCTGGCATTATGTACTGATTATGAATTTGTTTAGCTCTTTGGGCCATTTTTTTGCGAAAACTCTGTCATGGGGTTTATTTTCCATATTGCTTAAAGAAAACACATGTTTTTGCTGTAACTAGACGATGAAAACAGTGCCATTAAATTTGTGTTTTGCTGGCTTAAAAACACAATCTAAAAGCAAATATGCTTCTTACTAAACTGCTTATTTTACTGGTTTTTCTCTCTGATTGTAGTAGTGAACTTTCATATTTTATGCACCAGATCTCTCTCCAAACCTATATATTTGTCCCATCCATTTGAGAGTTGGGCTTGTAGTTCTTTCATCAATTATGTTGTATCTTTTCTAAGTTACGATCTTCTAGATGAAACCGGTGTTATCTCTGATCAAACCATTCAGAGTCCATAATATTCATGAATAACTTGTGATATGACAGGTCCGAAAAATGCCAGTAAGGCCATTTCAGAACGTCCTGATCCGCCAAATGTATCATCCATTCCCTCACCAGTCCCAAAGAATGACGAGTACGAGGAGCATCAAGACATAGACATAGATGACATATTTGGTAGTGGAACACCCGATAATGGAGATGCTGCCGAGGGAAAATCAAGTCCCGATATTGACATGAATCCACAACGTCGTAATGACACTGATGACGAGATTGCTGTTGATGTCAGTGGCGATGAAGCTGACAAAGGACCTAATGCAGCAGAAGCCCTCAGAGCCCAAGTCAATGCAGGGAGTAGAAGTTCAAGCTCTAGTAGCAGCAGTGGAAGTGGAAGCAGTGGGAGTGGCAGGGGGAGGGGGACGCGCAGAAGGGGGAGGGGCAGTGGAAGCAGCAGCAGCAGTAGTGACAGTGATGAAGACTCAGTCACATCTATCTGATCGATTTTGCATGTGTAACAACAAACCAGTTCCAAGAGTCACAAAGGCGAGAATATCATATCGATAATCATGAGAAAAAAAAAGGTTGTTTTTTTAATAGAAATATATTTTCAGAGAATTCTACATAATGATCTTATCCTCTGTTTAAAAAAATATGTTAGTGAGTGACCCTGTAATATTATATAGGTTTGGTCTGACAAGTCTTGTTAATAACAAGCATGTGATTTTGGTTCTTGCCCAAAACATGTTAATGGCATCTGAATGTTAATTGTTATATATTGCTTTGCTGGAGCTGAATCAGAATTTGGTGTCATGAATCATCATCAGATCATAACTTAATGACAATTTGATGTATTAATCAGATAATAGCATGTGATTATGAGTGTTGTGAACTCCAAAACTCTCAAGAGATGAGTTAAGCAAGAAGTCAAAAGAAAATATGATTCAATTTCTGAGATTGTAATAATAATATATGACATAAATCTCTTGAATTTATTGTTTGGAGTTGGAGAAGCCTCCAACTTTCACACCCACCCACCATATGTTACTCACCTAACTTTGTTTATATTCAAATTCACATATTCATTCTCCTTCAAATTCAATTTCTGTATTTTTAATATATGAAATTAAATTCATAATAATACAAAATCTCTTTTCTTTGTACAATGAAGAATATACACACACCGTCCAACTCCTTATTCCCACTCTCTTTACGTCGCGTGAACATCACTTCCCAAGTCTATACACAACCTAACACTACTTAATAAGTTCACACCACTGTCGGGATACCAGTCCAGACAAAATTCATGAACTTGACAGTAACTAATTAATTACACCCTCAAAGCTCGAATAAATTTCTTACATTATCAATAATTTTCACTTCCTTTGCATTACTCGACAACAATTAGGTTTAGTTAGGGGTTTTACAGTTCAAAGTTGGTTTATTATGATTTCAGATGTAAAATATGTGTCTTAAATAGTCAATCATTTAATTACCTACTGTTAGTGCAATAACGCGCTAAAGAAGCGAA
>JAYMSW010000108.1:0-30757 GCA_036897725.1 Erodium texanum
TTTCGCCTCCTCTTCTTTTCACTGCAGCACAACTCACAAACCTCTACAGAGATTAAGAAGAGACTACACAGATGGTGAGAAGTGAAGAATCAAGACGAAGTAGACTAGTTATTTATGGAGGGAACTACAGGGGCAGTATTGGAAATTCAACATTAATTCCCCCTCCCTTCCTCATTGGTTGGGTTGAACAAATAGAATGAAATCTCAAATCCCACCCACAGCTATCGATCGTGTTATGCACGCTCTAGCCCTACTTGAAGGCGTACGGATAAACGTGGGGCCTGTTATTAAAGCGGTGTATCTCCTTCCACTATGGAAGAGATTCGGTCAGTACACGGCGTCACCGCGCGTAGCTCTAGCATTTGATTTTCCCGGGAATGTTAGTTTTTTTTTCTTCTTTTTTTTGATATTTTGTTACCGAATTGTCTTTAGCAGAGGCGCGAATTTTATCATTATTCAAGCAATTTCTCTTACAATTTAATTTTTGTATCGACTCGAATTCGATAGCGGAATCAGATCACGTGACATCACAATATTTGGAAGGAACGCCAGGAAGGTAACGCGTGGAAAATGAAAATAAAGTTACTAAAAAAAGTAAGAGAAAATTTGAAATAAATATGGAGATTAGTTAAGGAGAGAGAGGAAGTGGGTTTTGCGTCAATCGCAAGTTGAGGCGTGAGGAACGGGCTCTGATTTGGGATTTGAGGAACAACTTTATATTTGTGGTGGGACCCGCTGTACCTTCATCACGCAATCAGCGGTCCACACACTCCGCTTTTGGGCCCGCGGGCTCGAACTGTAACCGGGCCCACCAAATTCCACAGCATCGAGCCATTCGTAATTACCATTAAACAGGTCAAATAATGACCATGTTGGTCAATCTCATGTTTGCTTTTTTGGGTTTTGAAACACAATTAGCAGCAAAATCAAGCGCATGGCATGCATGTCACGGATAGTTAAATGGTTTTGAAAGTAATTTGTGTCTTTACTGCTTGAGTTCCAATTGTGTTAAGGATAAATATAGTTGTTATTTATGGTTTGTTGGTTGTTATTTCTCTTATATTGTATTATTTTTGTGTTGTTTAATCTGCTCAGCCTGTTAAGTGATATATAAGTTTATTCATTCAAAATTGTGGTCTATCTTGAATTACTAATATATGCCTATGTTATGATATCTGGTCCTATTTTATTATTAAACAATACTAGTTTATATTCATTCACAACAACTATACAAACTATTGTTTCTGAAAATTTTGAAGTCTATATTATTGTTGTTATATAAATAAATCTTCTTCTTAAGACGGCCCGATGAAATCATGACAAATTACACAGCATTCTAGAAGGAGATTTTCTACATAGGATACTTGTATTGGCTTAAGAAAAAAATCTTCCGGTTAAGTTACCAAAAACAGCAGTGGAAAGGAGTTGAGTGCTTCAATCACAAAAATTACATTTTTGCTAAAGATGTGGGATTAGGTATTTTTCTGGAAGTTGCATGGTATATAAATTGCAATCATTGATTAATTACGGAAATGGGTATGGGGCAGGAAATTAATGGAACGCATATAAGGTCAAGAAATTAGGCAAATGTGAATACATCCAATGTGGCTTTATTAGAGATAAAGGAATGGCTTTTCTTAAAGTAAAGTTATTTGGAATAATGCGTATTTGCATGGCTTAATCCATCATTACAAAATATACATCTCAACTCCTACTTGTACTATATTCAACGTTCTTAATCGTTTCGCCAATATCTTCCACAAGAGAAGGGCCAAAAAAAAGTTTTGATGAACATGGCAAATTTATTGATTATATATGGCAATGTAAAATTAACAATTAAATGATAATCTACAATGTTTTATTTCAATATCATGAAGATTTAATATTAGATAAAATGTTTTTTTTCCGTAGTGAAATAAAAAAAAATTCAGTTCCATTTCAAGATTGAAAAAAAATATCACTAAAAAATAATTTTTTATTAGAAAACGTAGATTTATTTCAAACTTCAAAGTTAATTAGATTCAATAAAACTTAACTATATATGTTTGTGTTCAAGGAAACATCTTAGCATTTAAGGGCTTATGTTTTCTTCTTGAAGATTGTAAATTTAATTCTTGTTCAAAAAGATCAGAAAGTTTGATACAGATTGAATTTATAACTTATAAAAATAAATATAAAAAAAATTGATAAATACAAATCTTATTTTCTCATATAATTACAAAGTACCACAATTTGTATGATCGTATCCACTTTGATATATACATAGAAATTAAGAACATGTACACTCTACAAAACATCTCACAAACTGAAATCTTATACCAGTGCGAAAACATTTACAATACATTTATTTATTTTGTCACACTTTTGTGGAAAAAATAAGAAGTGAAACATGATTGGTCGGGAGGCATGATTACCGGCCAAAGGGGTAAAAAGGTAAAGGAACAGACTTTGTATAGTTGGAGCAGATATGGCTCTGAGGAAGACCATGTCAATGTCACGTTACGTCACATCCGTCTATCTACGGCTCGTAAATCTCAAGCCTGGAGTGCCCCCCATGTGCTCTCCTCCACTCTCATTCTAATAGTCCACGTGTCAATGTAGGTAGGGCCAGTATCAAACTTGTGGGTCCGAGCAGGATCTTGATTGAATGCAACCGGACCCAGCTGAACCCGGAATAGGCCGCCTCGAAGAACATCATCATGATCATGTATCTACGGCTACAAAGCATGCTTCCAGTTCTCGTTTGAACATGATTGTGTTGTGGTTGGCATGTGACGCGTCATCATTTCCTTTTGATTCATAAGTTCCTTTCAAGTCAATTACATTATTTACACAGTACACTCTATCAGCTCACGTGCTCCTCTTTTCTATCTGACAATTTCCTCTTCTTTTTTTTCTGTTAAAATTAAACTTCATTGGGTATGTGCCAAGATGAATACAGTAGTTTAAAGAATTATTTTGGTGTGAGAATAATAATTGTTATTTTGTAATTATTTGTCGTGAATTATTTTATGTATATGTTTAATATGTTGTTTGATATATTATATTTGTTAAGCGATATGTGAATTATGTTCATTCAATAATATTACAAAAATTATTATTCTAATCAAATATAAAGTCTATATTGTTAATGCAGAGACTTTAGTTAAAAAAATGTTTGAGGATACATTTGGAGGTCTTTCTATGCCTCAAACTCTTGTGAAAACTCAATCGATATAAGTGGCCCATTACAAAGAAAAACATAAAATAAAAGGAGTTTTAGTTTAATTTCAAGCCATGTCAACTCTGAGATACTATGCAGAATTGATATTTGTTTGTATCATAAAATTGGTCAGTATACAAATTGGGAAGGTGATAGAGTTACAAAAGATGACCAATTATAAATCAGGTAAGTATGAGTAGGAAGCAGTCATTGAGAGGCCATGAAAGTCAATTTAATTCACTGGCCATTGATTAAATATCCATTTATTGGTAGATGAGTTTCAATTACCTTAATTAAGGTGACCACCACAATATCCCTAAACCACACGCTATCCAGTTTTGAACAGATAATAGTACCATTTGGACATCCATTAATGGAGGATGAGCCACCCAAAGCAGGCCCTTTATTTTTCCAAAAATGGTCAATGCTTTTGAACCAGTAGTGGCCGAGGGTTCAATCTGGACAGGCCGTGGAAGATAATGCCATGTGCTCCTCCATCTTGTCCTTGACAATTTAATGCTTAGTTCACACACAATCCTCTTGTTATGTTTGTGCTAATAATACCATCGAAGTAAAACTTTGATCTTCAAGTTAAATCAACTGTTACATGTCATGAGAGTTCTTTCAGTTTAATGAGGTTAGAAGTTCAATTCTTAGTGTCAACTACATGTTTGGGATAAGTCTTTTTATGGTCTTTTTTTTTTTTTGTAGCATTTGTTTGTTATCAATCTCTCACTAATATTTATCTTTGGATACTGTTTACCGTCTGATTTGAGCTACACTATCAAATAATTTGACTTATCAACACACCTCATGATGCGACAGAGTATGAATACAACGAGACTCTCATAATTTTAGAACACAGGATTTAGGTTTTTTTTTTTCGGCTTCAAAATTCAGATGTAAAGTGAGGTAGGTAAAATATTAATATCTCTTATTAACCTGGATTAATATTATGTTAAGATTTGCAAATTCTTTAATTTTGAAAGCATCTTCAATACAATTCGGACTATTTAAAGATCAGATAAAATATTTCATAAAGAAAAAAGTGTGAAAGTTGGGTTAATAAAAATTGTCAAATAAGAATAACTTAAACTAGGTTGACAAAAATATTATTATTTAAAATTTTGGGACACGTTGAATTGTACTATTGGTTGATTAAGTTAACCATTAGATTCATCCTAGACTCTTAATCCAGCCACTTACGTAAACGTACAGACAGATGCTCACGCATTAGAAACTGGACGAGTTTCTCCTAACTTTTGAGCCAATTGCCCAACTCTTCTCGCTTGAGTTGGGGATGCTTCGTGGGTTGAGAAAGATTGAAATCACATGGCATCTCATGAAGCTAGGGTTGGGTGAGAATGAATAAGGATAAAACCTTAGCCACAACACAGGTAAGAAGCATGTGGGTTGTAGATGAAGAAATGTAGCAAATAGGAAAGGGACAAGCCAAATGTAGCAAAATCCAAACCAATCCATTTCAATTCTTATCATCTATGGCTCTTCTCTTCCTTACATGTGATCTTCTCCAAACATTGAAAACAACCCATTAATAGCCTCATGGCCCTCTTGTCTTTGCTCCAGTTTTGTCAGATAAAAGTAAACCTTTTGCCACTGTTTGAGTTCAATTTCTTGAGGTATTGGTCTGCACAAGAAGCTTTACCTAAGTTGAATGGTTGATTGGTTTTTGTGGAATATATAGACAGTGACATGAACATATAAACACATAATTACGATCTGTATCAACTATCAACAAGGGGACAAGTTTGTCAGCATATTGCAGAGATGGGTTGTTTTTGCAAGATCGAACACAGACACAAGTCATAATGCACATTCTTTCTTATTGTTTTTATTGTTACTGCTACAACTACCACTTTATTTAAAAATATTATTTATTTTGAGTTTATTTGAGTGATCATTTATATTGATTTGAAGACTTTTTTTTTTTCATAACCTATATGCATGTATGGAGTGTAATAAGTGAAAAATGAAGAAAAAATGTTTGTTTTGGTTTGATGGGTCTTTATCGAACAGCTATTGATAGGGTTTGGAGTTATTGATTAGGGCTTGGGGTGTAGCGTAGGGACCGTTTTGAGGAACATGCCTTCATCAAAATCCTCTTGTTTTGGCCTTCAATTCACGCTATCCTCTTATATAAAGCATTTTCTCAAGTAAATTGGAATCATGTCTGATGCTAGAACTTTCATTTTTTGTTTCTTCTCTCCTCCTTAACCATTTCATGACCATTTATCAACAACTCAAAATTTCACCATGTTGTAAGGTGGGTGAGAACCATAATATGTTATTATTTACAGTTATTTTTTTGTGTTATGTTTATTATGCTGTTTTATTCTATCTGGTTGTTAAGTAGTATATTTATTTAATGTTTAATTGCAGGAGTTGTTATAAACTCAATGATTAATATGTATATATTCATAATTGAAATATAATTAATATATATATGTGTGTGTGGAAAAAACACAAGAAGAGAGAGTATTAAATACAGTAATTCTCTCTTAATACACTCTTAACCCTAATTAGTTATTTTTATGTATGAGAATCATAAATATAAAATTGAAGCTCTTGATTTTATATTTAGTATATAAAGTTTTTGGTTTTTTTGAATGTATTGCTTCATAGGTATAAGAAATGCTTTTTGTCAATGGAGGCCAACAAACTTAACTAACTCTCTCAATAAGAGCCATGATTATGAACCTAAAGGGGGTCCCAAATTTTCTTCAAAAAAGAAGGGGGGGGTGGTGGGGGGTGCAAATGCTTAATTAGCAGTATCAGAAGTAGTAGCATAATCATAGGAGTCACCTACCATATAATAATATATGAAAATTTCCAGTGGACAGACGCTACATTTCTTTACAAATTTAATACTAGTGGTATCAAAAAGGAGGGCCCATCAGAAACGTATAATTTTGGGCCTCTTGGACATCAGCATCAGCCCAACGTAAGCTCAACCTTAATGTACTGAAGGCCTAAGATATGGCCCACAATCAAACGTGACTTCCCGTTCCCGGTCGCACGTACGAGGAGAACGAGAACACGTGGAAGTGGAAACTAGTCCATTGCCATGATGTTCGGAAGTTAAAAAAATACATTGGTCAATCAGAAAAACACAACCAATCAGTAATTAGGAAGTTACCGAAATATTAGGTATCCTAATCACCGATAAAATTTGACGGTCCAACTCCAAGTCCGCCTCGTTTCCAATTTTCCACCAATTTCTCCCATTTTCTTGGGACCCAACGAATTCTGATTCGATAAGTCAACCGGTCCCGATTGGATAAGTCAAATGCCCCAAATTTGAAATATAATTAAATTCGCATGAGGCGATGCAGAAGCCGATCGGGAGAAGGATCGTCGGGGACTGGCGATAAAATGCAGAAGCCGGCGGTAAGCAAGTGGCGTCAGCCTTTCTGGTTCGTCGTCTTTGCCTCCTTTTTGTTGTCGTTCATGCTCTTGTTTTACTTGTACCATTCCTCTTCTTTGATCAAACACAACGGCGTCACATTCTTTAGTCAAGAACCCGGCTACGGATTCGCCCACTCCGTCGTCGATTACGGAACCATAATCGGCGATCATCTCAATGATGAGCATGATCGTCATGATATTGATGACGGCGATGCTTCCCCTGAGAAGGAGAGCCCGGAGAGTGATGAGAAACCGGATGAGGATGTTGAGACTGATGAATCTGAGAAAGATGAGGACGCCGGTGAGGCTACGGAGGAGGTGGAGAAACCGGAGACTGATGACTCCGACGAGCAAGAGTCTGCTGGCGATAAAGACTCCGGTGGGGTTAGTGAAGAAGAGGACTCAAATGGTGATGACGGTTCCGTTGATCATGATCATGACGACTCTGTTTCGGTTACAGAGGAACCGAAGAAGCAGAAAGTTTATGAGAACGCGACTGTTGATCATGACTCTATTAAGGTGATAAAGGAAGCGGAGAAGGTGAAAATCGATGATGAAAGAACATTCAATGGGACTGCGATGGACCCAGAAGTGGTGGAGAAAAAGATCGTCCATAATGGTATGAAGAAAGCAGAGAAATCAATTGATGAAAGGAAGAATATGAATGTACCCAGTGATCGAATTCAGGACACGAATCAGATTTTGAATGCCACGGTGTATACGGTGGAAGAACAAAGCATTGTTGCTGACTTGGGTAAAAACTCGATATCTATCGGAGGAAATGCAGAGAAATTGAACAAAACTGATTTTGGAGTAAATGGAGAGGAAGTGAACAAAATCGATTATGTAGAAAAGTTGCCTAATAAGACGATGGATTCAACGTCCAAGGAAGGCTCTGTTGGAGAAGCAAGAAACAGAGGAAATGCAGAGGAAGTGAACAGAATTTATTCTGGTGAAATGTTGCCTAACAAGACGATGAATTCAGAGTCCAAGAAAGACTATGTTGGAGAAGCAATGAACAGAGGAAACCCTGAGGAAGTGAAAAAAATTGATTATGGAGAAAAGCTGCCTAACAAGACGATGAATTCAGAGTCCAAGAAAGGCTCTCTTGGAGGAGCAAGCAACAGAGGAAATGCAGAGGAAGTGAACAAAATTGACTTTGGTGAAAAGTTGCCTAATAATTCATCGTCTGTTGGAGAAGCAAGGAACAGAGGAAATGCAGATGAAGTGAACAAAATTGATTCTCGAGAAAAGTTGCCAGATAAGACGATGAATTTAGAGTCCAGGAAAGGCTTGGGTCGAGAAGCTAGAAGCAGAGGAAATGCAGAAGAAGCTCAGAAAATAGATGGTGCAAAAGGGGTAGCTGACAAAGAAGAAGCAAGAAACAGAACAAATGCTGAACAAGCTCAGGAAACGGACGGTACAAAAAGGGTCACTGACAAAGAAGAAGCAAGTAACAGAGGATACGCAGAGGAAGCTCAGAAAATGAACGGTACAAAAAGGGTCACTGACAAAGAAGAAGCAAGAAGTAGAGGATATGCTGAAGCTCAGAAAATGAACGGTACAAGAAGGGTCACTGACAAAGAAGAAGCAAGAAGCAGAGGATATGTTGAAGAAGCTCAGAAAATAAATGATGCAAAAAGGGTCGCTGACAAGGAAACCAGAGAGAGTTGGAGTTCACTGAAACAAAAGGACACTCCAAAAGTTTCAGACAACCTTAACACATCCGAAACTGACCCTTGCAGAGGCCGATACATATACATTCACGAGCTCCCATCAAGATTCAACGAAGACATGACCCAGAACTGCAAGTCCCTCAACAAATGGCTCGACATGTGCCTGTACATCACCAACTTCGGCCTCGGCCCGGAACTCGACAACACACTCCCTGAGTTCTCCGGCGGCGCGTGGTTCTCCACCAACCAGTTCGCTCTAGAACTAATCTTCCACCACAGAATGAAACAATACAAGTGCTTAACCAAAGACTCCTCCAAAGCCTCCGCGATCTTCGTCCCCTACTCCCCCGGCCTCGGCGTCTCTCGCGACCTCTGGTACGACAAGTCGCTCAAAGACTCGGCAGCTCTCGACCTCGTCACGTGGCTCCGGGACCAAGAAGAGTGGAAGAAGATGTGGGGCCGGGACCATTTCTTCGTCGCCGGGAGAATCACCTGGGACTTCCGGCGAGAAGGAGACAACCTCACAAACTGGGGCAACAAACTCATGTACTTGCCCGAATCCAAGAACATGACAATCTTAACAATCGAATCAAGCCCGTGGCACCGAAACGACTTCGCGGTCCCGTACCCTTCCTACTTCCACCCCAAAACCAACGACGAAATCAAACAAGGGCAGCACAGGGTTGGGAAGAGGAAGAGGAGGTTCCTCTCCAGCTTCGCCGGCGGGTCGAGGCCGAATCTCCGAAACGACATCCGAGGAGAGATCTTCAAACAATGCGAAGCCGCCAAGCACAAGTGTAGCTTACTACAATGCGTCGAGGGAGACGACACGTGTTACCAACCCGCGAACTTGATGAACTTGTTCGAGAGCTCTGTCTTTTGTTTACAACCTTCGGGGGATTCTTTTACGAGGAGGTCAACGTTTGACTCGATCTTGGCCGGGTGTATACCGGTGTTTTTCCATCCGGGGTCGGCGTATATGCAGTACTTGTGGCATTTTCCTAGAGAGTTCGAGAAGTACTCGGTTTATATACCGGCGAGGGACGTGAAGGAGAAGGGGGTGAGTATAGAGAGGGTGTTGAGCGACATTCCGATGGAGAAGGTGGTGGAGATGAGGGAGCAGCTGATAAGGTTGATTCCTAGGGTGACGTATGCGTATCCGAGGTTTGAGGTTGAGAGTTATAAGGATGCTTTTGATGTGGCAGTGGATGGGGTGTTGGAGAGGGTGGGGAGGGTGAGGAAGGAGATGGAGGAGGGGAAGAATGGGAGCTTTGGGTTTGAGGAGGAGCAGAGTTGGAAGTGGTTTAGGGATGGCAAGGTTGAGAAGCATGAGTGGGATGAGTTGTTTGATAGGAGTGGTGAGATGAAGTTTATTGGAAAGAAGTGAGGCTGATTTGTGTATACTTTGTATGCAATTTTTGAGAGAAAGTGAGCTCCTTCTAGGGTTTTTTCTGTATGTTTTATTTACTTATTTACAAGTTCGGTGGGTCTCTTTTTGTTTTCATAGGTGTATTATCAGATTTTTGATTATGATCATATCAGGTCAACGATCCAAACAGTCTTGAGTGTGTACCCTTCGGGCATGCTACTTAAAGTTTAAACTAGTACTCTTAATGCTTAGCATAAACACTTGTTGTTACTACCATATTTCTTATTTCAGAAATACTATAATATGACACTTATTTCCCCTGGTTCACATAAAAAGACTGGTCTAGCAAACCAGATCTGGAAAACATATCCAAACAAGAGAAAGGCAGACCTAAGATTCTATATCTTCCACCTAAGTTTTCATTAGACACCCATGAAAAAGTTCTCGTTTTGAACTCTTAAGACTATTTTGCTTGCTAGCAATTTTATTTGAAGTTGTCATCATCAAGTGTGTAAAACTACTACTACACTTGCACAGAAAGTTCCTGAAGTCGCCATAATTTAAACATCTTCTATTAACTATAAGCCGAAAGCTAGCATAATGTTGAGGCTCTCAGAAACTAATTTGCGTCACAATCAAAATGTAGACAGAACATAATATTTGGGGAGTCAATCTTTCTCATTGCTATCAAGGTATAAGCAACATTGCTTCATGATGTAATCAAGTCAGTGTTCCAACATCACTGCAATGGAGGTGTGGCCAAATTGATGAACCTATCCCAATCAGAAATGTGCCAAGCTGTATACCACAACCCACGCAAGCTGAAGAAGAGAAATAAAATGAGGCGCTTGTAAGTTCTATATCAACAACTAGAAAATACTTTGTTTCCCTTAAAAGTGATTGCAACAGAAGCTAAGGTACCAGAAAGAGAGTAAAAGAAGCAAAGAGGCCCTCTTGGAGGAGAGCTCCATGACCACCAAATTCTTCTTCATCCACCTTTAGTATCATTGCATAATAACCATATACGATCCCAGATGACAGCACAATGAACCTGTGCACCAGAAGTCAGCACCACAAATTGAGTAGAAAATCTAAAAATGTTAATATAGCACTTCCAACATCACACATTTAGCCTGGTAAATGTTACTCCCTTTCATCAAATGTTTGATTTCATGGATGTCATTATCGGTATAAGAGAATCCCGCAATTCAAAAGCACCACTTTCCAAAGAAAACCAAAGAATAAACACATTGAAGAATCTCGTGACATGCAAAAATACTTTCTAGAAAGTATTTATCTCCCTTATCTAATCATTTATTCTGGAATGACTCTGCCCGGGGATAATTAAGTTCATTTCTGATCAGAGCTGCATGCTGCTATACACCACCAACTTGCAGCTTCAGATCACACATTACAAAGATCCGAGTTCAGAGTTCCTACATGTGAAGAGTAAAGGTATATACAGAAAGCCCAAACTAAAGTGCTTGGGAATATTCAGTTCAACTGATACCTACACATAATAAGTACATCAACCAGAGCTGTACAGATACCAAGTTGTGTCAAGTGAACCTTATTGAACCATGGTCTGTTGCACACTTTTACCACCACACCATATACCATGTACAGTTATTTAACAATAAATCACAAAACAGGGATTTTGTTCTTAAATCCACATATCTAGGGTGATAGTTCTGAGTATAGACTAATCCATTGATAAAACTATGCTATGCAAACCTTATTATTCTATAATCTGCATGTTTCCCTTGCAACACCTTAAACTTAAAATGCACAACTCATTAAACAAGATAAAAAAATCAAACCACGAAGATCTTTTCATTTAAAATATTTAATCCAACCAATCATGTCAAAACATATGTCAGTACTAATTAACTTATTCACAGCAAAGCCTTTTAAATTGCTCATTTGCTCTATACATTAACAATGCATTTTAGTTAAACTCATTCATAATGTCATTGCAAAATAGTTAGAATTAAGCTCATTCAATAACCTGCATTGGGTATTTCCATTCACCATATTTATTCATCTACCACACATGCTATTCATAGGGATCAACTTGTGGATCTGAGATGCAGTTATCTTCTTCCAACCTACACATCTAATACTTAGTTTCTGGGTCAACTTTCTAACAGAGCTTCTTGAAAAACACATTGGCATCAAATGCCTGACTTATTCTGCCCCTGAACCATATTAGATGGACATTAAAACTGACACTTTTACTCCCCAATAGTCAATAAGTATCCACAAGTATCTCAATAGACAAGGGTCATTGCAGTCAACCTAACACCTTGTTTTTCCTACCATGAAGGATAATTCTAGATGTGACACTAGTACAGGGCATAACACTATGTGTTCAATTTGTTTGATAAACATCTATCAGAATAGATTTCTTGGCATGACCAAGATGATGCCTTGGTGGCAAGGGTGATGGTTTTCTTGCTCAACATTCAAGTGAATGTTAACACGATTCTATAGTGCCCACCTTATCATAAGTAGTTAATTCTTTAGACACCTACCAGTGCATGGAAAATATTAATGGGGATTACGCAGAATAGAAAATGATGGACAAAACCGCTCACAGAACAGTTATTAAGTGCCTGACAACAAACTTACAGCACAATCCAAATGCTTCCAACTAAAGGTATGGTACCCCATAATAGCCCACAAACAAGAGCCACCACTTGCCTAATCCAGTGCAATACATCTCCCAATTGATCCTGAGGCAGAAAAAGAAGTAAGTATACATCAATCGATACACTCAAACTCAATCTTCAATCAACATGCAGATTGCTTCTAGTCCAGTCAAGCAAATATGCAGATTCAACCCATCATATCAAAGTAAATAAACTGAATTATGCACATTACTCCTGCTAAAACTGACTACCACTCAATACAACTTTTAATAGTTCATGAGAGCTCGTTGACCTTCAATACAGCTCATTTAATAAATTCTACAGCCCACAGCCAGAAATTACAGTAATAATCGAGTTCCATTTAATTTCCAACTAAACAAAACGAAACTATGAAATCGAAAACACCTCAATCTCCCGAAATTATGGATAATTAAGCATAGTTCAAAGCAGAGGTAAGTCCAATTTCAGTACCTTATCCCACGAAGCCTCTGGATCCACCAATTTAGCGAACTTGAACGGAGACAAGTGACCGTTCTCATGCTCCTGATTGATTTTCGCTGCTTTACCTCTTTTCATTATTGAACCAAATTCAAAATCCTCAGAAGCTAAACCTCTACTATCGCCTAGGGTTTTGGATTCGACGGCCGCGAATTGAAGACAACGAGGGAGACAGAAAAACCGAACAGCGATTGATTGAAACTCGATCCGAACACGATTAAACAAATTAAAATGATTGATTCACCGGAGATCTGAAATCATCGGAGACCGTAAAGTATTGGCCTCGCTCCAGTGCACTGCACGTGATGCGATCAGTGTACTACAAAACAAACCCAAGTCAAACGGGCCTGGCGTGTATGGGCCTTTACCCATAACTTGGGCCCATTATTGGGCCTTGTCAGGATTAAGAGTCACGAGCCGAGGGCGTGCGAGGAAAGTTCGAGAATTCCGAGAGGAGTCAGGGTCACTGGATAGTTCTGTTCTGCAGTCGCTGAATAGTTGCAGTTGCCGTACGAAAATGACTAATTGGAACAAGAGCAACAATCGAATTCAAAACGATCCCAACAAGCTATAGACAAATCCAATCAGATTCTCATACCGATCAAGTTACAGCCGTTGATCGTCTCCGACCGTTCCGTCCCAAATCGTGCAAATTACGGATCATACCACCGGCACCGCACGCCTGATTTTCGGTTCCGTCGCGTTCTTTGTCTAATCGGCGAATCCTAGGGGTTTTGAGCTCTACATCACTGGGTTTGGTAACTGGTACAGCTATTCAATTGCTCGATCGCTCCATAGGAAAAGAATGGGTAGTCCTAAGAAGAACAAGGGATTTTTCGCTGCCATGTCGTCGGGCATATCCATGTTCAGCAGCGCCGTGAACAGATCCGTCAACGGGTAGCTCCATTTTTGACGTTGATTTGCTTTGTTCCATTTTTACGGATTCTAAATTTTGGTTAGAGTTGTGGTTGCTTTAGTGTTGATTGATCCCAGCTTGATTCATGAGTATGCTAATTTTTGGGTTTTATGAAGTCATAATTTACTGGGTTGTAGATTGTTTACTTTGCTTATTCAAATCCATGTGGGTTGCTAATTGTGCATGTAATTTGATCAAATTGTGTTTCTTCCACTGAATGAACAACAGTGTAATTTGTATAATTGTACTGTATTTTATAAAGTGAACATTTTTTGATGCTGTTCTTATCTTGATTGTTGGAAACATTCATGACCCTTAACACATTTTTTTAATGTAATTGTCAAATCAACATTTTGTTATTGTCTGTAGCCTTCTACATGCATACCAAAGGTACCATTGTTTCATTATTGGGTGTAGGTACTGTCATGTGACTGTCCCATGTTTTTGATGTGTGATTATATATCTAGTGGCTGTGTCATTTGTTAAGAATCAGTGTTATTATATGTTTCTCCATTGCCTTCAGGATGCTTGGTTATGAAGGGGTAGAAGTCATAAATCCAGAGGGAGGAAAAGACGACGCAGAGGAGGAAGCTCAGAGAGGAAGATGGAAGCAAGAGGTATTACATAGTCTCCCCCCTTCTCACTTGTATGCAGTCCATTGTGCATTGTATGCATGTTTATTGGAGTGTTCAGTATTCTAATATCACTCCTCAGCAGTTTCCTTGTGTTACTTAGTTTTCATTAATGTTAGATGGCTTGTTAAGGACAGTAAACCCTTAGCCACTGGTTTGTTTCGTTATAATTATAGTGTTAGATGGTTGCTCTCTATGCATCTTACAACCTCTGAACATTCTCACATCATGATTTTCCCCTCGGATCCTGTACATTTGATTCATTTTGAGATTGTTTTTTTTGTAGGAAAGAGATAGCTACTGGAAGATGATGCAGAAATATATTGGGTCAGATATCACATCAATGGTCACACTTCCTGTTATTATCTTTGAGCCAATGACTATGCTCCAGAAAATGGCCGAGGTTCGGGCTTTATATTTATATTGTTATTTATATTTATGCTTCATTGCTTTGTGCATATTGTTGGCCAAGTATAATTTGTACAATTTTGTGACAGTTAATGGAATATAGCTACTTGTTGGATCGGGCTGATGAATGCGAGGATCCTTACATGCGCTTGGTGTATGCTTGTGAGTACGCTTTTTATTTATTGCTGTAGCATGGCGTATGGAGTTATTGTCCAATCAATGAATATAACCATCCTACTCTTGCAGCTTCATGGGCTATATCTGTTTACTATGCCTACCAGAGAACCTGGAAGCCTTTTAATCCTATTCTTGGGGAAACTTATGAAATGGTTAACCATGGTGGAATCACATTTCTTGCAGAGCAGGTGAGTCTATATTGATATCATATCCTTGAGATATGTTATGATGACTGGTTTTTCACTCATTGCTTTTTAATTTTTTTTAATTACATGAATTGCTCATATTGTTTTTCCTTTAATTGTTCGTAATCTACCTAAATTTTTTCTATGATTGGCTAAGTTTACATATGGTCTGTGTGTTCATTATGGATAGATGTTTTCATAAGGTTAAAGTTAACGTAATTTCTTACTATTGCAGGTTAGTCATCATCCCCCAATGAGTGCTGGACATGCTGAAAACGAGCATTTCACTTATGACGTAACATCAAAGTTAAAAACAAAGTTTTTAGGAAATTCAGTTGATGTTTACCCGGTTGGAAGGTAACATTTATAGTTCTAAATTGATCACTAGTTGATATCATCCTAGTTTTATGAGCCCTATTTTATATTATCGTCTACATTCTATGCTTTGGCTGCATTGTTCACAACGCAATAAATGATATTTCTATTATTAGTCGTAAAAAGATTTATATGATAAAAGTCCAATCCACTGAATTTAATTACACTGGACAGTAACAAATTATAGGATACTTGTCCAGTTTATTGCTGTCTACATATGGTTTTTACTAGTGTGCCAAATATGGTGTAAAAGACTTAAATGAAACGTTGTAGTTAAACCAGGTTTGTTCTTCATTCCGATTTGTCTTTGTTCAAGTTTTGTTTTTGGCCAGTAGCCACCGATTTCTCAAACTATATGCTGAAATTTTCACACGACAAAACTTATTTATTATTTGCAGAACACGTGTGACTCTTAAAAGAGATGGTGTAGTCTTGGATTTGGTGCCACCTCCCACAAAGGTTAACAACCTTATTTTTGGGCGCACTTGGGTAGACTCACCGGGCGAGATGATCATGACAAACCTGACCACTGGGGATAAAGTTGTGCTCTATTTTCAACCGTGCGGCTGGTTTGGGTAGCTACCATCTCTCTTCTCTCAAATTCTATTAATCATACTTCATCGTGAAATTTGCGCTTCTGAAAATAAACTTAATGGGTTTTCCATGCACTCATAAGCTGATACCCTGGTTCCTGTGGACGTTTTTGGGATGATAGGTTCATTAAAATCCATTTCCCGCAACATACTATCTGTACATATAGTCATCCATGTACCCAAAGTTTCCACAAGCATCATTGCTGATTTAGTGTTCTTTTGCACTCACTTTGCTGCCTCTGTGTGACGTTTAACTAAAAGCTGTTTCGTTGCAGTTCTGGCCGGTATGAAGTGGATGGATATGTTTATAATGCTGCTGAGGAGCCTAAAATATTGATGACAGGGAAGTGGAATGAGTCAATGAGTTATCAACCATGTGATATGGAAGGGGAACCTCTGCCAGGAACTGAGTTGAAAGAGGTACTTTTATGCAGATCCATTTTTTTTAATCAGAACCTCTTTATTTAGAAGTTAGAACCTATGACACCCAGTTTTTTTTTGCCACAACCTTGCAGAATATGAACAAGTGATGGTTATTGGGGGAAATTTAAGTACATACTTATTATCTTTTAGTTTCTTAGCTAAACTTTTCATCGTAAGATATAAAAATAACCTCAGGAAGGGTGATTTCCTTTCAAGTACAAAAAAGAATTTAGTCTTATGCTAAATCATGATACTTACAAAATCATAGATTGACATCTTAAGATTATATGGACATCTAGAGATGTACACTCTTTAAGTATGTAATCCTTACTAGAACCCCGTTGAAGGTTTGGATGGATTTCTTTTTGTTGCATTGCATCTCTCTTTCTATTGTGCGTAATGGCTACCTTCAAGGTGAACAAATTAATCAATCCACGGGAAAATAGACTAATTCAATGAAGTGCCGATACTTACCAAATTCTCTCTCAAAGGAAGTGTCATCCAACAATGCTTGTCCAGTTTTTTTATTTTGGTTGGTTAATTAGTCATGGATAATTACCAAAATGTTCCTCCATAAGATGGTCATAACAACTTGAGTTGGGACATGGAAAACATGAAGTCAAGCAAAAATATTGAATTCTTGATCCTTGCAAATAGTCAATGCGACCCTTATTCGGGATGGAGGGAATAACAGTTGTCATCCCTACTCATCCATAACCCAAAATAAATAGCTGCTTTGACACATTGATGTAGATATTAATACTATTAAAGATTGAGTTATTTGGAACTCCTGAGCTGTCAGTGCCATATTTGATTTATTGATACAAACATTTCTTTTCTGCAGGTCTGGCATCTTGCGGACATTCCAAAGGATGACAAGTTTCAGTATACACACTTCGCGCATAAAATAAATAGTTTTGATACTGCTCCTAAGAAATTGCTAGCATCAGACTCTCGACTGCGTCCTGATAGATATGCACTTGAGAAGGGCGATCTTTCTAAAGCTGGTGCTGAAAAGAGCAGGTCTTGTGTCTCTCTGTCTGTTTCTCTCTCTCTCTCTCTCACACACACACACACACAGCCTACTGTTTTATCAAGCTTAGATGTAGGAGTGAATGATATTTGTCTAGTTTCATGGTGCCTAAATACATGATATTTTTGTTACGTTGGATATGAAAAACCTTGTTCTTTAACTTTGAGGTGTTCGTTCATTTGGCCATTCCAGTTTGGAGGAAAGACAGAGAGCTGAAAAGAGAAACCGAGAGGCCAAGGAGCATGAGTTCAAGCCAAGATGGTTTGATCTAACCGATGACGTCACACCTACTCCTTGGGGTGACTTAGAAGTCTACCAATTTAATGGTAAATACACTGAACATCAGGCTGCTGCAGAGAGCTCAGACAGTATCGAGAAGGTTGATGCTGAGTCGATTGAATTTAACCCGTGGCAGTATGGCAATTTATCTGCAAAATGAGGTAATTTGGTTCATACAGTTGTTTGGTCCACATTGTGCATCTAGTATCTGGAACATTTGGTGTGATACAAGCAAAGGTGCTTGCTTTCTGAAATGTTGTGTCCCCATTAGAGTCCTCTCCATATGTCAATAGAACTAGGTGATGAAATGTGTACTTTTCGTTTTATAGAAATCTTGTGTTCAAAATGATTAAGAACCCATTTATAACCCTTTCCTAACTCAATGACTCATTTTATATTTTGTCTTGTATATGATAATGAAAGTCAGTCCTGCATGTGCAGTTCAGTTTCAATTAATAGGATATTTACTGCAAAACCAAGAAATTGTTCTTTTCGCACTGTTTAGGAAAGTTAAGTATCATTACATCTGGGATATGTTTTTTGGTTGTGCTGAGACTTGAGGAAGAAGGCAGCACGGAACAGAAGACTTGAAAAAGGAAGGAGATGAACAACCTTAAATTAATGAATATGTCTTCTACGTCAAGTAATCTCCCCTTCCTCCAAATCTCAATTCCACAGTTACGTGAACTTGAACCTTTTCTTTCCATTATTTCCCTTTTCTTTTTTTTTCTATCGATGGCTACAGTGGACCCTACCATGTCGTTTCGTTCATTCGCTATTCCATTTTTAACCTTGAGGTGTTTGATTCAATGGTGCGGGGGGACCCGTAATCACTGAGCTTTGCCGAAGTGAGGGGAAAAATAATTAGAAAGTGAATGATAGAAAGTAAAAACTGAACACTGATACAGTAAAGGACAATCCATTCTATAATGGAATAGTGATGGAGCATACAAAATAATCACGTGGAGAGGAGAGGAGGTCCCACGTGATTAGATTAGTGTATAAATAGGATTAGTTGTCATCTAAATCTATAATAATCTATTACAAAAAAAAAAATCTATAATAATCTTAATTCCCTGTTACGCCTACGAGTAAATTCTTATTTTCGAACTTTCTTGCGTGGGAGTGGTTTAGATGGAACTTAAGTAGCTTAAGCTTAACCGTCACTTGTGTCTTGTTAGTTAAATAAAAGAAGTGGGTACCCAAATTCGTAAATCTATATCTCGTCATTGCAATTTGCGATGAGCATTGAAGCATCATCGCATATTCGCATCACCACGAATTGGTTCTCTCCTATATTTTTTTTTTTTGTATTATGCAACGGTCTCTTTCTTGTCATCAATGTTTTTAGTACCCTCTGTCCGCAGTTCACAGCTTCCTTCAGTTCCATAAAAAAGTGAATCAAGTGCAACTATTAATGTTCAACTCTAACTCGATCAGGTTATTTTTTTAGTATAAATCAACCTCTGAAGTATGAAGGTACGAAAGTGTTGGTTCTTCTTCCCTTCTCTACTTCTGGTCATCTGTTTATCGGTTAAACAATTTCTCCGTACAACCTGGCTATATATCTTGTTTACGCTGCCAAATTTCTTTTCGACACGTGTAACGATAACCTTTACGTCTCCTATTTCTTGCTTTACGAAATATACAATATTTTAATAATATAATTAAAATCAACGAAAATCACACTTTCTCTCTCTTGTCTAGTTGATCGGCGTCGGCGACCTGTTGCTGACAGGTGTCCGTATCAACTACTTCAGTCAGTTTAACACAGAAAGTCGTCTCCGCTCTGAAACGTTGTCGTTCCATATAACTCTTCGAACAATAATACAGAAATCGTGGTCCCCACCTCCTTTCATCACCTCCCACGTTGTGACGCCGTCTTCTATTTTTGGACTCCTTCCCGCCACGTCGTTTTTCATTGCCGTCGCTTTTGACGGCGTCGTTATCTTGTCATCAGTCCCATCAATAACCTTTTATTTTCCATTTAAATTCATTTGCATTTCTTCATGAGGCAGATAAAGCAACCAATCGGGACCTCCTCTTTCTCCACGTATGATTCTCGAATCCGACGTGGCAGTATCTTTCTATCGGAGATAAGAACCCAAAGAAAAATTAAAATAAAGGAATAAATAATTAGATACTGATCGGGATGAGACGAAACAGTCAGTTCCATGTTCGTGTAAAATGACGAGCCTGTCCTTGTCCACAGTCTCTAGCAGAACGAGCCTGGTTTTATCGAATAATGCATTGGATAAGACCAAATTGTCCTTGGTTTTTCAACTCCGTTTTTGTTTTATAAAAAGTAACCCACTCAAATTTCTAAAAATTACTTGTAATAAATACAACTACATAACATTCCATAACAATTTAATTTACTATGTTTAGTTCATGAAAGTAAATGTGTTTATTTTGCAATTACTATTACATGACAAATACTCTATTATTTGTTTTACAAAATTCCTCATTTTTGATCTCATGTCGACCGCATGATCTCACGGTGCCACGCGTCGTCATCGGAGCGCATAGAACCATTGTTGAGATTAACCGGTTCTCTAGGTGGCCTACGCACCTGCTATAGCAAGTAAACTCGCACGCGATTACGGGTAGGTCCGGTGAGAGGAGTCAATGGTATAAAACCTGGGGTTTAAGCCTAAAGAAGGATGGTTTTCAGAAGGGTTTTGGCGATCACGGAGAGAGAAGGTAGAAGAAACAGATAGATTTTCCGGGAAAGATAAAATCATCATGAAAATACGTTGCGATTAGAACCCACAAGTTTGCGTTTTCCTGGAAAATATGGGTTAGAAAATGACTGAAACTGTTGTCTGATGGATGCGAAAGCTTAGTTTCTTCTTGGATTTCGCCGATCTTTCATCCGATTGTGTAATTTGCTCAAGCTTCCAAAATTCTGCTCCTTCGTGCGATAAATTATCAATTTGAGCGCCGTTCGTTCCCTGCAGGTGAGAGTATAATGATTTCTGGGCTTTTTTGTTCGTCAATTCATCAAATTTTGTAGCTTCATCTTCTGTTTTAAATCTGATTTTCTCTGATGGTTTGGTTGGTTGCCGAGGAATTCCTATGAACATCCAGGACGGAGAAGTTTATAGGTTTTTTTTATCTGTTTTGACATTTCTTTTTTGGAACTTCGTTTGCGTCATGCTACTGAATTGTGGGTTCGATCTGAGATTTGGGACTTGGATTATTTACTTTTATTAATTTTTTCTGAGAACTTGTAAAAAAATCCTTTATTTTTTGGGCTCTTTTAATTATTTATTTATAGTAGATGCTGTGTATCTTTGGTGTTGATCTTTTATGGTCTTAGATCTATTTTGATCTGAATTGTTACCTATTTTTCTTCTACAGCATCTTAACTTTTTTGTTTATTGAAATTAATTTGATCCTTTATATAGGCGATTTATGGTAGTATTGTGCCTTATCTTAAATTTTTCTGTGGATAGTGTTGATAACAGGATCCCAATTTTGTTTTTTTTCTTCATTTGCCCCCTTATTATTGTTTGCTATAGAAGAAGAATAAAACTTTTATCAGACTGTAGCAGTTGTAACATTTTTTTTAAATCAATTCTTAAGTTATGTATTAGTCCCCTGAATCAAATTTGTGCAAGAAAGTTGCTATGCTTGTGTTGTCCGTGCGTGGATCTGGCGGAATTATGGGATTTGGTTTTTGTTCTGATTGTTTAAGCATTAGCAGCTCTTGAAATTTGATCTCAAGATTGAAATCTAAGGCTTGAATTTGGAAGCAATTTTCATTAGACTCCAAGTACGATTTCTTTTGTGTTTGTTGGGCATCAGTCATGTTCAGATGATGCTATAGGATTTATGGTTCTCTGATCATCCAATTTTTAATGGGGCATTTGTTAAAAAAACTCATTTTCTTTTTTTGCATGCATTTGACATTTCTTTTTATCAACTATGTGCGTACTAATTGTTTTTTCGATGAAAAAATCTCCTCTCAGTGTTACAATCAAAATTAAAGCAGCTCCTTCGATGGGAAATGATTATTTACTAGTGTATTTATTGTGAAATTGATCCAGGAATTCTGGTTTTCTAATGCTCCATTTTGGTGTTATCACAAAGATATGGTGTTGCGGAAGCGGTTAGATTATGGATTTAATGGTTATCAGGTGCTTGTCATTCCTCGAGCTCCCAGATCAGTTCGGGTATTTTTTTCTGTTTAACCCTCAAATAATTTGATGCCAAATGTTATAAGTTGTTTCTTTACGTATCTGGTCCTGACATAATCAATTCTTTATTACCTGTTTTAGCGGAGGAGATCATATGCAAAGAAAGTTGAGGACAATCAAATGTCTGCATTTGACTTACTGGCCACTGTTGCTGGCAATCTATTGCTCGAAACTGAAAATTCTCCTATTTATAGTAATACATCAACTGAAAAGGATAAATGTACAACCACAATTGTTGAAAATGTTGTGAAAAAGGAACATCAGGATGAAGGGAAACCATTGAAAATAGAACCTTATGATCAATCTGAGCTTGTCTCACAAGCCCATGATCAAAATTATGGTTTGAAGGAATCCCAGGATTCTCAGAATGATGCCCATTCTGGGCTTTCTTCTGCGCTAACTAGTTCTGAATGCTCAGAGAGAGTTTGTGCTGAGAAGATGGAGATTGATGGAAATATTAATAAAATGACTGGTTGCAAGGTAGAGGGAGGATCACCAGCATATTTGGATACCAGTGATTGTAGATTAGAGAATGACATGAAAATACCGTTAAAAAGTGAGCCCCATAATTTGCCTAATATCAGGGATGATATGTGCAGTTTAGAGAATGCTGTAGCCTGGGATGGGAAACCTGCTGCAGGAGCTAGTTCAGACAGCAGTTCCAAGGGGCCTTTGTACAAGGAACATGTTCCTTGTCATATTTTTCATAACCCTCGTAGGTATGATGTAAATTTAGTTTGTAGAGATGATGATGACGAAAACTCTTCTGGGTGTACTCACCCTAGCAAGGCCAAGACAAGATTCTTCAGGCCATCTCCGCGTATTGGAGATCGTAGAATTAGAAAGTTATTGGCATCCAGATATTGGAAAGTGGCTCCAAAATCGAAGAATGAGGATCTTCAGAACACCGGTGAGTGGCAATTTTATGCAGAGGGTCTCTACCTTTCAGAAAAGTTATGATTTGTTCAGCCATTGAATTCGTGATCTAATCTTATAGATGCAATTGTTGCAGTGTTTCACAATCGGGAAATAAGGTCAGCATACCGCAATAGGAAGAACTGTTATAAAAGTCAAAGATCTCAGAGAAATTACCCTTTTAAAAAGAGAGAGATTTTTTACCATAGCTCCATATCAAACTGCAATGGAGGTTTTGGTAATGATGGCGTTTCTAATTTACTTAGGAAGGAGATCAATGGCGGTGTTTCTGGTTCAGGTCTGAAGATGCATGCATTTATTTTTCTACACCCACATCACTTTTATTTCTTATGATCTTTGTCTGTTAGATTTGTTGTTGCTATCTTTGCTGAACAATTCTAATTTTATCATGCAGCCACTGGGAAATCATCATCAATGGCAGGTCAACATTCATCAGTCCAACATAGGGATTCTCCCGGTATGAGAACTTGATGGAGTGATTCTTAGTAATATTTTTTGAGATGTTAGATGTCAAAGGTTCTTACCCGAAGGTGTCTCTCCTTTTACCCAGTGAAGCTTAGGATCCAGTCATTCAGGGTGCCGGAGCTCTTCATTGAGATTCCTGAAACAGCAACTGTTGGTTCATTGAAGGTATGAATAAGCTTCACTGTAATTTTCTGTGAAAGTATCATAATTGGGCGAAGGAAGGAAATCCTAATTCATTTTTCTTTTATCTTTACTAAAACTTCACGCGTCCTTTGGCATATGAATCTATCTTCATTGCTTTCTAGTTCTCACCCATTTTCGTCTTGTTCTGCAGAGGACAGTTATGGAAGCTGTGAATGCTATACTTGGTGGTGGGTTACATGTTGGTTTACTTCTTCAGGGTAAGAAGGTTAGGGATGATCACAAAACATTACAGCAAACTGGAATTTCTCGGGATAAGCATTTGGAAGCCTTAGGTTTTACCCTGGAGCCTACTCTGTCACAAGTATCCCCTCATTTAGGCTCTGAAGACCCTCCTTCAGACACACCTCAGCCCTTAACTAGGTTTGTATGTCCTTATGCATTTTAAGATGAGAATTTATAGCCTTCATTGAAGAGTTTATATTGTCTCTTGCCTATATATTTTTATTTTCTAAATCTATCCCATGCTTTCATGATATGCTAAATACACTCATGAAGTTGATATGTCCACATTGTAGGCGATATTATGTTCTGATTATACTAATCACCATTCAACTGAAGACAAATTTTCAGCCTTCCGTGTTTTTTGACCTTTCAGGTATCCACCTGAATCAGATTCAGTTCATCATAAGGGAACTACTGGTACCTCACCTGAGCTTCCTGTTGCCAATATAGGCAACTCTGGTGAAAGTGATCATGACTCAGCGCCATCTTCAATAGACTCATCAATTGACACAAAAATCGCTGATTCTAAAGCACTAGTTGCTTTACCTGCAATGGGTGTGGAGGCACTATCCATGATTCCTGCTCACCATAATATATCCAAGCGATCTGAGATGTCTCAGCGCCGAATTCGTCGACCTTTCTCTGTTACTGAAGTGGAAGCACTAGTTCAAGCAGTTGAGAAGCTTGGGACCGGAAGGTATGCCCTATACTCAAACCAAGAGAAATATACTCCATTCATATTTGCTATAATATAAACCGATCTAATTTGATGATACTGCAAATCTTTAGGTGGCGAGATGTTAAAATGCGAGCTTTTGAGAATGCAAAGCATCGAACTTATGTAGACTTGAAGGTAAAGCTCCTATCTGTCTTCTTTTCAATTCCAGTTTGTGCTGTTTTCAATATGGAATATAAAAGCGGAGCTGGGGATGTGTGCAGGATAAGTGGAAAACACTGGTGCACACAGCAAGGATATCCCCGCAACAAAGGAGGGGCGAGGCTGTGCCCCAGGAGCTCCTCGACCGGGTCCTCGCTGCACATGCTTACTGGACCAAGCAACACCTCAAGCAACAACAACATCAGCAAGAGACTTTCATTCTCCTCTGACTGAGATAAAAGAAGCTAAGGTGGTCTGATGTTGTGAAAATGTTAATAACTTCACTTGTGTCTAATACTGTCTGTGTTGTGGTACTTAACTTGTATATTATGTAATGACTGATGGGATAGGCATTTGGAGGGAGCTTATGTAATATTTGAATTGTGTTGCTCTTCTAAATTGTTCAACACCAGCAGAATAAGAGCCTCCCCTTGTTAATGGCGTTTTAAGGAACAGGAATGGTAGTTAAAATATGTTTCTTTCAGAGTTCTGTGACGACAGTTTGGTAGAAACTCATCTAGTTTTATATTTCTTTTTATTTATTATTGTGAGTGAGAATTTATATATATCCATTGATAATGTTAATTGGTGAAAGATCCCTTTCTAGTCAGTTCTCTTTGATTATGAAAAGAAGTAGTCTCCATAAAGTATGGTCCCCACCTCTAACAATTTCGCACAGTCGGTGCACATGCCATCACGTGATCGGTGATGTCAGCATGCGATTTCTACGTCAGCGTTTTAACTCGTCAAGTGATCATCAGCCACGTGTGGCTATGTGAAATGGAGGGAAAGGACAGTAATTAGTTGAGCAACGCGCACTAGACTGACAAATCTTCTTCTTCTTCTACTGGTAATGTGTAGCTTCAGCCTCTCTTGCGAATTTCTAGGGTTTGTTCTTCTCTCACTCTCAGGTATGGCCACCTAGTTTTCACTCTCTTCTTCCCTTTTTAGTTCGTGTTATGCATGAATAGATGTCAATTTTGTTGGTTAGTATTAGTATTTAATTTTGTATTATGAACTTTTCTCATTTGAGTAATTGCAGTTTCTAGTCAGCATTCGAAATGCGTATGTTTCTGTTGCACTTGAATTTATTGATTGTTTGTTTTGTTTGAAGGTATGAGTGAGATAATGGATGGTCACTTGAATGGATTCTCAGATTCATATGGTGATTCCGAGTTTGGGGATGAAACTGGTTTGCCTTGTTATGATCAGTACCTGAGTCTCCTTAATGTGTTTAGGTCAGATGACTCTTCCATGTATCTTAGCTTTACAGAAGAGGACCTGGATGAGAAGCCCTGCATGTTTCGTGATGCTTTGGCTCTTCAAGTGGCTAACAAATCATTCTTTGAATGTCTAGGTGATCCTTCCTTGCAGCAACCTGCTCCTTTCTTAACCAGAACTTTAAGAGCCATAAAGATTCAGAATGTGGCAGTGATTATTGAAGGAATAGCAGTTTTGACACTACTATTAATCCTGGTGGTATCAATGGTCTTGTGATAATCATTTTTCTTGTTTTTGAGGGCATTAGGCTTTGCTTCAGCAAATGGCTTCACTACTAATGGTAATGGATCCGTAGGCTCTGCTGCCAGTGAGTTTTCAGTTCCCAACTATTTTAGCAACAATGACTGTGTTGCAACTCAAGAGAGGGCTAGAGGTAGCTGAAAAGTTCCTTCCTAAAGGGAATCAACTGCTTATTGATTTGGAGAACTGAACTTTTTCAAGAGATCTGAAGGGAAATGGTTCAAAGACTGTAGTCAATGTAGAAAAAGATGAAAGAGACTATTCACCTGATGGGTTCAGTGCAAAGAAAAAGCATGCGAGGGAGGATAGTGGTTTAGAAGAGGAGAGGATGCACAAGCAAGTATGTGGTGGAGAATGGGAAAACCATGTCTCTACAGCAGAATGGAAAACCACTGTGGAATAGTTTGTAAGGAAACAAGATAACAGGAGGGAAATGGTTGCTTTGAGGACTCAATTGATTATATGTGCACAAGCTGTCTCTTTTGATGACAGCGGGACTGCTAATGAACTACTGAAGCAGATAAGACTGCACTCTTCACCATTTGGTGATGTGTCTCAGAGGTTGTCCATTGCTTTGCTGCTTGCCCTTGAAGCACACTTGGCTGGCACTGGGTACCAAATCTATTCGGCCCTAGCTTCAAAAAGGACATCTGCAACTGATATGTTGATAGCTTACCAAGTTTATCTTGCAGCCAACCATTCAACCAAATGGAAATTACTTTCGCAGAAAACAATCCGAGTTTAGCTGAGAAAGCAAGTACACTCCATATTATAGATTTCGATATCTTGTATAGGTTTCAGTGGCCAGCTCTTATGGCTGCCCTCCCAAATTATGCCTTACAGGCATCGAGCTTCCACAAAGTGGTTTTGATCAGTGGAGAGGGTGCTAGAGACAGGGTGTTGCTTGGCAAGGTATTGTGAGTGCTTCAGTGTTCCTTTTAAGTACAATGCAGCACAGAAATGTGAAACTATTAACCTCGAAGACATCAAGATTAACGTGATAAGTCTCGGCTGTGAATTTGTCTGTCTCAATTTCAGAACCTGCTTGATGGTAAGAGTTGTGCTAAACAGTCATAGGACTGCTGTTTTGAACTTATGATACTTTAGATGCTAATTTACCCCGTGAAGATCAAATGAGGTTAATGTATGAGAAAGAGTTCTAAGGCAGGAGATCAAGAACGTGGTAGCATGTGAGAGTTCAGAGATGGTCGAAAGGCCAGAGACATACAAGAAATGGCAGATCCGGAACATGTGATCTGGGTTCTGGCAGCTTCCTTAGAACCCTTGATCATGAATTAAGGTATTTCTGGTTTGACTTTTTAAACAAACAACAGTTTCAAAAGTATCAATCTTTGAACTTAAGACCTCCCTCCCTGTACATTATTGTTGACATTATTATATCTAGTATTGGAGATACCATGTAGACTTGATAGGAGTCGTTGGTTGCTATCTGTTCCTTTAGTTTGCTCTGTTGCTGTAGATGAAATGTATATGCTGACTTATTTTATAGCTCTATCTGATACCCCAACTGCTGTTATTGTTTGGGTGGTCCAGAGTTATTTTAATAAACCCATTATATGGCATCTTCTTTTGGCTTGGATCAACTTGACATTTAAGTACTGCTTTTTTGGTGCAGCACATGATCTGCAACAGGACAAAAAGTGATATTACCAGGTAATGATCATTAAGATGAGATTCTGCTTTTCCTAAGTTATGGTCATAGAGAAGAAAACAGCAGCAGGTGCATGGTACCTGGTCCTTCGGTGGCAGATTGTGGCCTACTTGGAGTGACCGTCACAGAAAATTCAGAGGCACATTCAAAGATAATTTTGGTTTCTGGCACCTGATCCCACAAAAGAGCCCGTTATTGCATGATGTACCATTGATCAGTCAAACTAATCACTTTAGTTTTTTAATCAACCCCACTCAAAGCCCTTCATGGAAAGTTCTTTGGCTGCTACAAAGGCAGGATGGTGATTCCATTTATTCTTGAGTTTCAGTCTCTTATTTCAATTTCCAGATTTCTATCCAATTCTCAGGTATGCCATTACTATTTACAGTTTTACATCTCTGTTTCATTGTTGCCAATCTGTTTTCTCTTGAATTTGTTTGTACTGGTTCATGTCTGAATCTTATTTGTTTGGTCATTTTTGGTTTATGCTGCTCATCTAGTTGAAATTGTTCTCATAGGTTTGATCAGCTTCTGAATTTGGAATTGCTGGTTTATGAATTTAAGCTTCTCAGTAGGGTCTTGTAGTTGTTGGGGATGCCAATGGACCAAAGATTTACTGGATCCTCAGATCATGTCTATGATTTCAATTTCGACGACAATCTTGTCTTGCCCTATTTCAATAAATACCCACATCCCAATCCCACCACTAATGGTTCTGAATTCGAAGCCCATAATCTAAATCTTAATTCTATGGAACCTCCTTTGAAGGTTCAATCTGATGCCAATCCCAGTTCCTTCATTTCTCCCTTGCGCTGGATCCTAGATGATGCACATCAAAACCCATCTCCGAATCTGAATTCTGAATCTGGTCTCAGTTCCAATACCTCCCTTTCTTCCCTAACCTGGAGCCCAGAAACAGACGTATCTGATTCTGATCTGTCTTCAAGCTTCAGTCCAAAGGGAGACTCGCTTCCTTCTTCAACCCTCTCAGAGGAAAGCTATTCGGATCCTATGTTGAAGTACATACGGGAGATGCTTATGGAAGAGAACATGGATGAGAAGGCTTTCATGGTACATGACTCCTTGGCTCTACAAGCTACTGAGGACTCCTTGAATGAGATTCTTGCAGGTAATAATTATCCTCCTTCCTCCAATCACGCCTCTGTTGATGCTAATCATAATTCTTGGAGTCCGGATGATACCTCTGGTGGGAGTAGTAGTACTGGTTATGGCAGCAGCGGCCCTACTACGAGTATGAGCAATTCAATTGATCATCAGCGGCTTGGTCACCCCCAAGATCTTCATCCTTCGTCATTGCAAAATCCTTTTCCAGGTGACCACATACTTAACTCCAGTTCACAGTTATCTGTCAATGAGCTTCTGATTCAGAATATGTTCAGCGACAAAGAATCGATCTTGCAGTTTCAGAGAGGGGTAGAGGAAGCTAGAAAGTTCCTTTCTAGTGGTAACCAACTAACCATTGATCTCACTAACAACACCTCTTCAGAGTTAAATCCGGAGGCGAATAGCAGCAGCAGTGAGAATTCAACGAATGAATATTGGGGTAGGAAGAATCACAGAAGGGAGGATACAGATTCAGTTGAAGGGAGGATTAACAAGCAACCTGCAGTTTATATCGATGAGAGTGAGTTATCAGAAATGTTCGATAAGGCGTTGCTCTTCGGGCCAAAACCTGATGAGTATACTTGTGGCAAGTGTGATGATGCTGCATGGCGGAATGAAGCAAACAGCTTGAGTCCATCTAGACAGCCACAGGGATCTAAAGTTGGTGCCAAGAGACAACGCAAGAAAGGAGATGAATCAGTTGATCTGAGGACTCTATTGATTCTCAGTGCACAAGCTGTTTCTTCTGATGACCGTAGGACTGCCACTGAACAGCTAAAGCAGATTAGGCGGAACTCTTCCCCTTCAGGTAATGGGCCCCAAAGAATGGCTCATTATTTTGCAAATGGCCTTGAGGCACGCTTGGCTGGGACAGGAACCCATACTTTGGCCCTGGAGAGGACATCAATTGCTGATATATTAAAAGCATTCCATCTTTACCTCTTATGTTGTCCATTCAAGAAGCTTGCAATTTGCATGACAATCAGAACCATCCTCGAATTATCAGAAAAAGCAACAACCATCCATGTGGTTGATTTTGGGATTGGGTATGGGTTTCAATGGCCCACTCTGATCTGGCACCTTTCATATCGGCCCGGTGGGCCTCCCAAGCTCCGCATCACCGGAATCGACCTTCCCCAACCCGGTTTCCGCCCAGAAGAAGGAATCAAACAGGCTGGCCGTCGCTTGGCAAATTATTGTGAGCGCTTCAAAGTCCCGTTCGAATACAATGCTGTAGCATCACAAAATTGGGAAACAATTAAACTGGAAGACATCAAGATCCGTGAAGGTGAAACTGTCTTTGCAAACTGTCTGCTCAGGTCTCATAACCTACTCGATGAGACAGTAGAGAAGAGCAGTCCCCGGGACGGTGTCCTAAAGTTGATCAGGGAGATGAAACCAGCTGCTTTCATCCATTCCGTTGCTTCTGCATCATACGACTCTCCATTTTTTGTCACGAGGTTCAAGGAGGCGCTGTTTCATTACTCGGCGCTGTTTGATATGTTTGATACCACAGTGTCTCGTGAAGACGAGGAGAGGTTGATGTATGAGAGAGAGTTCTATGGGAGAGAGATCATGAATATTGTATCATGTGAGGGGTTGGAGAGGATAGAGAGGCCTGAGACGTACAAGCAGTGGCAGGGGCGGGGCCGGGATGCGGGGGTGGGGGTGGGGCCGAAGGGCACAGGGG
>JAYMSW010000109.1:0-30708 GCA_036897725.1 Erodium texanum
GAATACCTGTCAAGTCAACCATTACACCGCTCTCTTGGGCGACGCGGCGTCACAGTTGCGTCGCCGAGCTCCGTCGCCCAAGCTAAGCTTGGGAGACGGATCTCTGTGGGTCATCACTTTAGATGTCTTGGGTGACACAGTCGTCGTCCAAGCTGTACTTGGGCGACGCTCCCGTCGTCCAAGAGCAGCCTGGAGGACACTGGTTATTTACGTCACCCTTGTTTTTGCTTAGGCGACGCAGTTTCCCTCGCTGCGTCGCCCAGGAGCCTCCCTGGTGTAGTGGGTGTAGTCTGGTTGTAAGCGGTACGTGAGCTATGCTTAGTGAAAAATTTTATTCTCGCCAAATATAAGGTTTGTAAAGGCTATTGCTCTGATCATTTCAACAGTTGATATGTATATCTTCAGATGATATATAATATATGCAGCAACTTATTTCAAAATAATAATAATAAATATATCAGACAGAGACCAAAACATTAAAATTACAATTTAATTTGAAGTTGGTAGACTGTATATTTTAAGTTAATTATTGATGACAAAAGGTTTAGGTGACTACATACATATGCTGCCTATATATTATGTAAAAAGGTTTACAACTTTGTATGGAAAAATTAATGGTCGTATAGAGTGGCGCATAAACTATTGAAGTACCTACAATTGCTTAGTGTTTTTTTTTTTTTGAAAAGCAATTACTTAGTGTTTTGTATTTTCTTTGTATTAAAACATATATGTAATATTTTCATAGTGCGCTTGTCTTAAAAATAATCGCTTCCTTTCTGCTTTAAGTTAGCAAAAAAAAAAAAAGTTAGCCTATTAAAATACTTACTATTATAAAATAATTTTTGTAATAGAAAAAAAATTATCACGCACATGATTTTGTCACCTCTCCCTTAAAATAGGTTGACAACTCAAATATCAATTTTTAGAAAGTCAACCTAGACATCCTAGTGAGGAAGATGGAAATTATGTTTATCGATTTTCGATTTTGTTGTGAATGATGTAAAAAAATTGACGTTTTCTCAAATTTTGTGAAGTCTTTAATGATATAATCATGACAATTCTTTTTCAATACACATATACGTATGCTTGACTTTGTATGATAAGAAAGAGACCCTATACTTGGAGAAAATGATGTGGATACATAATGTCTATTATTTTAAATCCTCAAGCTAATTACTCGTATATATACTATGCATCTGCCTTTTTTTTTTGTCACTAATATATTATTAGCTCAAACCATAATATATATGTATGTATGAATAGGAGATAAGAACAAGCTCAAAAGTCATTAACTAACGACTATGGCCAATAAATTTATGTATTGTGATCAATTATATGTATGTTGGGAGAATATTGAGTATTATCAAAGGTAAGAAATTATTTATTTAAATCAATCAATGAACTGATTTTAACCAAATGAACTAGATTCCTGTTTCAAAGGGGTGGGAAGAACAATATATTTGGTGGCCACCTCCACCATTATTTATTGAGTTGATAAAAAAGTTGTTGAATTCTTATGAAAATTATTCAAAATAGTTATAAGTTTAAGCGCTTCTTCTAATCTAGTCTTGGACTATACTTTATTTCAAAAATGATCATAGTTTACATGTTACTATCCAAATAACTCACAAAATTATGTTTTTTTTTTTATTTGAGTTTGTTTGGGAATGTAAAAAAGTCTTAAAATAAAGTTTTTGTTGTATATGTAAATATTGGGAACCTACCTTTAAACCAAAAGAGACAAAATAAACACAACCAAGAGTTGTTAGCAAAATAGTTTGCATTAAAATATGAAGTGACATGCATCATGCATGTAATTTAAAATTATATAGAAAGGTTACTACAGAAATATAAAGATTAAATAAATTTATTGCTATAAACGATGAAAAAAAAGATATTATAAATCAATATATACTGTATTTATCTCAAAAAATAAATAAAAAACCACAATGAATGCGAAGTTGGGACAAAAAGACATGATGGCATGGAGTGACTAGGAAACACAAGACTTGGAACACAATCTTTTATGGGCAGAGTGAAAACAGTGGGGAAAGGTTGGGTTAATTGGGCACGTAAATGGGTATTGGTTTGGTCGTTTTGGTCGTACATTTGTAGGCCATTCATTAGCCAGTGAGCTTAGGTCGTGTTTAATGTTTTGCTTTCATGATGAACACATATGTATATTTGTTTAGTTACATACTTTGTCTATACCAGGTGTGTAACTGAATAAAATCGAACCTAAATACCTCTCTTTTTTATGTATAAAAAATTGATTGATTCGAATTCAAATAAACATACGTTATTTCGATTGTGTTTGACTTGAAAATAAATGTTCAAGTTAAAATTTAGTTTGCTTTGATTCGTTTGTTTTTGTTATCATTATTCAATATAAATTCAGCAACATATTTAAATTTTATAAAATATAATTAATTAAATAGTTGAGAGTCGGTTCGCGAGCTTTGAAAGATTTGATTTAAACTCGACTTGTTCTTTAAATAAATCTAACCTCAAGCTTGAATATAATCTAAACTCAATTGTAACGAACCTGAATCCGGTATTTAATGAATTTAGTTCGAGCAATTGATTTACAATCCTATCTTTATATACTTGAAATTTCTATCCCATAAACAAGATTTGAAGTTATAATAATAATATCAATTATTTTGAATGGATTTAAAATATTGGATACCAAAACTGGCAATTGGGCAGAAGCTGGAACAGGAAGTGACGGTGGTCCAATATGAACGTAACTCTCTACATATCAGATCCAGCTCACGTACATTACTTCGGCCACAAGCGTGCGGGGATTCTATTGTAAATCCTCAGTTATATAGGGGTAATATCGTCAGTTCAACATTTAATTCCCAGAGAATCCAATAAAAGAAAAAACAGACAGATTATTAGTTTCTTCATTTTCAATGATTTTTATAATCCAAACCGTTTTTAAATTCATTTTAATTTTTATAAATTCGAGGGCGTATTTATTTCACCAAAAAATCAGAATAATTAAAAGGTGATTGTCTCGGAGCTTTTTCCAACGTCTTGCCTCTCAAGCGCCACATAAGTATCCTTACCCTTCACCTTACCCACCACCACCGGTTCCTCCTCCGCTTCCTCCGCCGCCGTCGAGTGGTGGCTCATTGCAATCCGAAGACCCAAGTTCCAGATCTCTATTGTGCTTTTTTCCCGTTCACTTTTGGTGTGGTCTAGTGTATAAGCGAGGCTCAATCTTCTTTGGACTGACCCAGAAGCTGCATTTTCACTGGTGAGTCGATTTCTTCTGCTCTTCTTCAGCTCGATTCCATTGTACTTTTTCGAAAGTGGGCTTGATTCAGTTTCTGGATTTTTCTTTATCTTCTTCATATGCTGGTTTGTGTAATCGGAGATTGTTGCTTGCTTTTCCGATTCCTAGTTGGTGTGTCGGTGTGAGGTCTCGGTCGCTACCGATTCCTTCTCTGTTGAGGTGAACATTGGGTTTCAGTTTCTTGTTTGATTTGCCGATTGAGCAATGTTTTGTAGCCCATTTTGGTGCGTCACTTTGAAAACTGTTTTGGACTTTATACTGGATTCTATCTCTCAGATGCCTTTCGGCGACAGTGTATTGTCTGTAGATTTTTGTTTTGTTTTGTGCATTTTCTGATTTCCACTGTGGATTGGAGTGTCGGTTTCTGGGGGGGATCTTATCCCATCGAGGAAGTTGCTGATTCATCTCTTAAAAGTTCATATGTTGCTAATCTGGAATTGGAATCTTCAGCTGATACTGTAAATTTACATGATCAGATCTCTAAAGCCGATACTGTACAGTTGGTTACTATATTGGGTTGGCTTGCATCAGATACAATGTGCCCGAATTGGAAAACTTGTAACTATGAGAAGCCATTGATGGAAAATTCAGATTTTTTTTTAGTTCCTAATGAACCCATCTCAAAATATGTCAATTCTTAACCATCTCTCCTTTTGGGTATTAGGATAATGTATGCCTAATTGCTGACTTGAAGTTGATTCCTAAATTGTTCATAGTAACGCTTGCATTGCTTGTTTTGATGTAATGATTTCTATATTGGCTTCCCTTTTACCTGTTTCTCACCCATATGGAATTGTTCAAATGAGGAAGATAGCTATGATTTTCAAAACCAAGAGCCCGAGTAGAGCCACTCTGTTGTTTAAGGGACTTCCTATTTGACTTTATTTGAAGAGAATCTGTCATTTCTTCATAGATTGTTCTGTATTTAAATTTTGAGCAAAAAAAAGTGGTAGGTAGTACCTGCCAACATTCTGTCTTTGCTTGCATTTTTTTTTGTGTGTGATGTGATTCATAGATATTGAATTGGTCAGAATTTATACTTTAGTTCTATTTTTGGGCAGTAGAGGAAGTATCCCTTTCACCAGAAACTTGTCTCGCCTCATATCTATCCTATGCTACTTAGTAGCAGAAGACTAGCTTATGAACACAACATAGGAATTGCCAACTTTATCTTCTTCATGAAGCTGAAGAATTATTCAACTGCCAATGATTTCTGTTTCTTATTTGGTTTCTTCCATGCTTTGTCCCAAGACTTAAGAAACTCTGAATCCTGGCATCTTCTTAATGCTGTTAAACGTTTTCAATTCTAATATACCAATTAATTCAATAAGCATGGCACGCACCCTAGTTTCCTACTTCCTTACTTTTCTTTGTCACATTTACAAATTTCAGTAGTTCAGTAACATTAGCATGATAGGAGGATTTCTTGGCATGATTCGAACTATGTTAACTTTTTGTCAAAACTGTTACGTTATTCTTAAGATGGGGTTTAGGTGATAGAAGTAATCATGCATTCTTATACTTATTTGCCTTGTTTCGTCTACCAATTTTCTATAATTTTGTTTACAGACTTTATTGTTTGAGATGGACCGGCGGAGTTGGCCCTGGAAGAAAAAATCACATGACAAAACAGCAGTGGAGAAAACAGCTGCAGTGTTAGATTCTGCTGGTGCTTCTATAGCTTCAGTTGGATCTCAGTCTGATCAGGTTTGTTTTAGCTTCATTGTTTATTCTTATGGTTTTATTAACAGCACAAACAGCAACATTCTGAAAAACTGGACCATTTATTTTATATGTATATCCATTCTTGTACCTTTGCTTGTGTGCTAGTTATTAATCATTAGTCTGCTCTCTGCAGTGCACCTATCCATTATCTGCTACATATCAAGAAATCGAGCTATCTATTTATGTCCTTTATTCTTTTAATAGAACCTTTAATGGTTCTTGCTGAAAGTCAAATGGTGTGATTCTGTGCTAAATCTGTTTCGTTTTGGTTTTAATCCTATGTGTTAGCAGGAAAATTCCAAAAAACCGAAGTATGTTCAGGTATCTGTGGAATCATATACACACCTGACCGGGTTGGAAGAACAAGTGAAGATACATGAGGAGCAAGCGAAGGAATATGAGGAGCAATTGAAGTCACGGGATGAGGAGATAAATGATTTAAATGAAAAGCTGAGTGCTGCACTGGCTGCAGTTCAGGCTGAAATTACTACTAAGGAAAATTTGGTGAAGCAGCATGCTAAGGTTGCTGAAGAAGCTGTCTCGGGTATGACTTTTATTTTATTCCAGTTTATAAATGTAAATTTTATATTCATATGCCGTCAAATTGACATTAATATGTCCTTCGCCACAGGTTGGGAAAAGGCAGAAGCAGAAGCTTTGGCATTGAAGGGTCATCTAGAAACTGTGACTCTATCAAAGCTCACTGCTGAAGATCGGGCATCACATTTGGATGGTGCTCTGAAGGAGTGCATGAGGCAGATACGAAATCTGAAGGAAGAACATGAACAAAAGTTGCAAGATGTTGTTCATGCAAAAAACGGGCAAATGGAGAAACTTAAGCTTGAGTTTGAAGCAAAGTTGATGGACATGGAGCAAGAGCTCCTGAGGTCTGCAGGTGAAAATGCTGCTCTTTCAAGGTCATTGCAGGAGCGTTCCAACATGTTGATCAGAGTAAGTGAAGAAAAAGCACAAGCGGAGGCAGATATTGAGATGCTGAAAAGCAACATTGAGTCATGTGAGAGAGAAATAAATTCTCTGAAATATGAGCTCCACATAGCTTCCAAGGAGCTTGAGATTCGCAATGAAGAAAGGAACATGAGTATGAGATCTGCAGAAGTGGCCAACAAACAGCATATGGAGGGTGTGAAGAAGATAGCTAAACTTGAAGCTGAGTGCCAAAGATTGCGCGGCCTTGTGAGGAAGAAGCTGCCTGGTCCTGCTGCGCTTGCCCAAATGAAGCTTGAAGTTGAGAGTCTCAATTATGGAGAAACCCGACAAAAGAGGTCCCCTGTAAAGCCTCCCAGTCCACACATGGCCCAGATGACCGAGTTTTCAATTGATAATGTGCTGAAGTTCCATAAAGAGAATGAGTTTCTTACAGAACGGATGTTAGCAATGGAAGAAGAAACAAAGATGCTGAAAGAAGCTTTGGCAAAGCGTAATAGTGAACTCTTGTCATCGAGGAACTTGTGTGCGAAGACTGCTAGCAAGCTTCAAAGTTTAGAAGCACAACTGCAAATCAAAGTTCAGACCCCAACTGAAGGTTTGTCCAGTCAAAATGCAAGCCATCCACCAAGTATGACATCCATGTCTGAAGATGGTAATGATGATGATCGAAGTGTTGCTGATTCTTGGGCTACAGGACTTGTTTCTGAGGTTTCAAACTTCAAGAGAGAGAAGAGCTCTGAGAAGCCCAAAAAGGCTGAAAATCGCTTGGAGCTTATGGATGACTTTCTAGAGATGGAGAAATTGGCATGTTTATCAAATGATTCAAATGGAGCTGTCTCTACTGTGGATGGGCCAATCAGTAAACCATCTGATGTTGCGATAGTTGGTGATTTGGAAGAAGTTACTGTTGGGAAAGAAGTCCAGGTTGATGATAGCACGGAGCTGTCTGCAGATGATAAGATATCTGATGTGGATCAAGTACCTCTGACAAAAATGAAGTCAAGAATATCTATGGTAATTGATTCAGTATCTCAGGACACTGATATGGGGAAATTATTGGAGGACATCAAATGCATTGTCCAGGATGCACATGACACTCTGCATCATCAACCTATCACTTCTCTTCCAGAACAAACAAACAGTACTGATGTTGATGCTGCATGCGACAGACAAGCTTGTCCTGACGATTCTGGTGTAACTGCTGATAAGGATGTGCATGTTATGAGTGAAGATCTGAAGCTGGCCATTTCTCAAATTCATGATTTCGTGTTGTTTCTGGGCAAAGAAGCAACAGTAGTCTATGACACATCTCCAGATGGCAATGGATTGAACCAGAAAATCGAGAATTTCTCTGCTACCTTCAATAAATTGTTGTACAGCAGTGCAAGTTGGAATGATTTTGTTCTTGATCTGTCTCTTGTGTTAGCTAATGCTACTGAACTCAGATTTAACGTGATGGGCTACAAGAGTTCTGATGCAGGATCCAATAGTCCTGACTGCATTGACAAAGTCGCTTTGCCTGAGAATAAGTCAGTTCAAAAGGACTATCAAACTGGCTGTGCTAACATTTCTGATCCTGAAGGTCCCGACGATGGTCTTTTAGGCACGGGCGATGAATCAATTAGTGCATCATACAAATCATTATTGGAGGAGTTTGAGAACTTGAAATCAGAGAAAGATAGCATGGCAAAAGATCTGGCTGGCTGTACCGAGAATCTTGATATGACAAAGTCCCAGTTAGAGGAAACTGAGCAGCTTCTTGCAGAACTTAGATCACAGTTGGCCTCTGCTCAAAAATCAAACAGCTTGGCGGATACACAGCTTAAGTGTATGGCTGAGTCATATAGGTCACTTGAGAAACGCGCAGATGAGTTAGACAGTGAAGTAAATCTTCTGCGAGCAAAACTGGAAAGTTTTGAAACTGAGCTTCAAGAAGAAAGGAAGAGTCACCAGGATGCTTTGGCCAAATGCAGTGATCTTCAAGAGCAATTGCAAAGGTTAGCATGTAAACTTCATTTTCCATAGGAGTGCTACTAAATGCATCTCGAGCCCATATGAAATCATGTGTGCACTAACTAGAACATGATAGGAAATTACAATTATCTCCAGTAGATAGTAAAATCAAGTTATTCTTCACACACCCAAAAAAAAAAGGTTATTTGGTAGGAGATATAATGGTTGCGAGCAAGCTTAATATTGTCAATGTAATGAAAAGGGACAAATTTGTCTAGCATGTGGCTTTGGGTTGGAGAAGGGTAAAAGATTATAAAAAACAAATAGGCTTAGCAAACCTTCACTCAGGACTTCTAATCAACCTAATTAGGCTTATATATCTGTATTATCACTTGATTTAGCTTCCATGATATGCACGTAGATTCTGAAATCCCGGATGATCTTGATATGATTGGTCTTTAACTCTGCATATCCTGTTATTGCCAGGAAAGAGACCTGTTCTGTATGTTTGGCAGCTGAGGCAGACAACAAGACCAAACAGGTATCGACATTCTGTCTTACATGGCTTAAGTTATTATTCACACAAGCCTTCTTTTGTCGGATTTGGAATTATAAATGTGCACTATACTTGAAAATATATAGAATTTAAAGTGACACCCAAAAAAGTTATGGAACAAAGGAGTACTTTTGCTGGAGCATCTTCTTCAATTTCACTGTTATTGGAGTCAAAGACAGGCATTATCAATTATCCTCACATATAAGGATCTCAATTGCGAAAACCCAGTTAAAGATTGTCTGTGGAGTTTCTTGGATTATTCTGATTTTGCTCAAAACGTAATGATTCTGTGGTAACAGGAAGACGAGTTGGCAGCTGCAGCAGAGAAGTTGGCTGAGTGTCAAGAAACCATATTTCTTCTTGGCAAGCATTTGAAAGCTATGCGTCCTCCAAATGAACCAGGATCCCCGTACAATGAGAGAAGCCAAAAGGGTGATGGATTTGCCGATGAGCCAAGTATCAGTGGCATGAGTTTCCAAGACTTGGTTCAGGCTGAGACGAACAATGCTACTTCTGCCAATGGTCACAAAGCAGGCACCGAGCCCTCCACTGATCTCTACCATTCTCCATGCAGCCCTGATGCTGAGTCAAACTTGAGATCACCAGTCCGCTCCAAGCACAGGCCTAACAAATCACCTTCCCCGTCTTCCTCCTCTTCTCCAACGCCAGAGAAACAAAATCGTGGTTTCAGCAGATTCTTTTCATCCAAAGGAAAGAATGGTTATTAAACTTGAATCATAGTTTTAGTTTTGTTTGAGCTTCCTCTGCTTTGATGTCATGTTAATTTTTTTTATTACTATGTGTTTCTCTTGTAACTATGGGTGTATATGATCTCTGTATCTGTTAATTCGTTCTTGATCTCAACTCAGGGTTCTGTAATTTGGTTAATTAAACATAGTTTATGAAATATTCCAAAGTATATTGAATTTAATATGTTATGTTGGGAGCTTGTTTTTTGGGGTTTTCAAGATTACTTATAATTAGATTAAGGACATGAATTTTACAAATCATTTAAAAGCAAAATCAACTAAAATCATAGATATTATACAGAACTAAACTGACAAATACAGTAGAAAATTAAAAAGAACTCATTTGTTGTAACAATGATGCAAACCTGAGAGAGACAAAACACGATCAGAACCGAAACCATTGTAAAACAGAAGATCATGCAATGTTCCTCGAAATCGTGTTACAAAAACGAGATATAGAATCACAAATGAAATTGAAATCATGAAGAATTAAATATTGTTTTGAGTTTTTGTAGCCGACCGAACACGAAGGCCCACGCATGTGTGCTTAGTTCGACTACGTTTAGATATAAAATCATAAATACTAAAATCCAAACCAAGCATGTTTGATTATTCATTTAATCTATTAAAAACTGTGTCAAGAACTCTGAACCTGGATGCTTCAAACTATTTTTTTAATAATATTTTTATCGGTAATAAATTTAATGATTGAGAGTCAAGCGCAGCCCAAATTGGAAGAACTAAGAACAGCACACTATTTTAGACTATAATTTACTAAACGAATTTATCGTAACTTCAAGTCTTGATTAATTAATTTTAAAAGATTATTTGGGCCAACCAACAATGTTGGGAATATCCTAGTAATTGTATATGCATATACATGCATGCTTAATTAAATTGCATGCCTGCGTCCATGGAGGATATTGTAACATATGTTTAATGTTAACGTGCACATTGTCGGTACTTCTACTATCAAGTTAATTGGTAGGTTTGAAAAAATATTACATAATGATTATAATTAATATGGGGTTTGATTTCAGTGTTTATTTGGATAATAATAACTTGTTTTCAAATTTGATCCGTGTTTCTTTTAATTCATTTAAGTTTTGAAGGATCAGAGAATTTTGATTAGTTGTCACGGATAGAGCTAAAATCACGACTTGTATTATTGAATCGAAAATTATTTGAGTAATTATGTGGAACACTAGTATGGGTATGTCTGTTGTGCATGGTCTTGAGGTTCGAAGCATCACGCACGCGCTGCTAAAAGGTTTAGAGATCAATTAAGACAAAAGCTTGTTCAAGTAGACATCAATATTTGGTTTTTTCCTAAAGAAAAATAAAAATTGACAAGCTCACCACACTTTGGTGGGATGAGACAAGACACAAACATGTGAGGTTATGCTTGGTTGATGAATAGATAGGTTTAAATTGATGGAAATTAATCATGCAAGAAAACTAATAAACGGGCACAATTAATATATACATAATACTAACAACCCTAAAATATATAAAATTAAGACTTATACGTACGTGGACACTCAATAATCAGTCCCTCACGTTAACTTTTTTTTCACGGGCCTATCTTGTCTTAACCCTAACTCGCATGTAATAAACATTAAACAAACACATATTTAAGAGTTAGGTTGTACTAAATAGTTTAGGGGTTTGAGAATGAAACATGCGTGCCCTACAACTCAACCTACCCCAAACACGAGGGACACTATTTGTCTAGAACATCAACCCATCAAGAAGGGGCTGGGGCTATCTCTTTGTTTTAAACAAATTACATTTGAAATTTAATATTATTTTTATATATATTCTAAGCTATTGAATATGAAACAATTATAATATTGGAAACAACGGACTCAAAAGGATTGACATCAAACGAAAAAAATTCTCACCCTGATGTTTTGTTATTGTAAATACGATTATTTTCTTTTAAACCCCAATATATATATATATATATGATAGGAAATATTTAGCTTGTAGCAAGAAACTTCCTACTTAACTTCATGTTGACCACACCACTAATAACATTCCAAACAAGATGGATCAAGAAACACCACAACTTTTTTCTTTATGGTCCAATTCAAGACAAAGATACAGCCATCTCAGCAAATTGGTTTTTATCATTATATATAAAAAATAAATCACAAAATTGTGATAAGTTTCATATTATGTCAAATTGAGATGGTAATGGTTCACTAACAATCATTGATTAGATTGATAAAGCAAGCTTGGACCTCAGCTGATGAAATGCTGATCCAAATTAAGTCATGAACAGAAAAAGATAAACCCAATATGTGACAATGGAGCTACTTGATTTGATGCAATCACATGTCTGTTTTTTTATGATCATGATTATCCCAATCCATCATATCATTAATTTTCTTGATTATATTAGTTTAATAACCCAGCAAGTAACGTCTTAATCCTTCTCCACTTTTTAAATTTTCTTTTGTCTAAATAATATCTCTTACTAATTTATTTGATCTTTTTACTGTTTGGTTCATATTGAAATAAATGGTTATCATATCTTTGATGGTTTAGTGATCAAAATGAACATACAATAGTGTCAAATATATATATTGAGTTTCCAACTTCACAATTATGGTTGTTTGCAAAGTTATAGGTCCATAAAAAGTGTTAATTAGATTGGTCTTTAATAAAAATTAACCTTCCCATTGATTATATCCAAGATTAATGAACATTGATGTGCATATTAATTCACAAGCTTGAGTCACTGCCCCATATTTTCATTAATCTTATATTGTATCAAAATGAACATTAATGTGCATATTAATTCACACTAGTATTGGTTCCTTCAAAATTCCGCAAATTAAATGTATTTATTTTCTTGGAAAAAGAAATAAAATTAGTTTTTGTTTGTTTATTTTTCTGGTCAAAGATTGGCAGAAATAAGATAGCATTGCTATGAATTGACCTCCACTTTCTCAAAGTTTGGATCTTTACCATTAGATTTATCTTCAAGAGCATAAACAAAAAGGTTTTTTTTAAAAAAAAATTTAAATTACCATAACAGACCTCATTCTGGCATCAGCATGATGTAATAAATATGACGCATATTATAAAATAGAGTTACGGTTGATTGGTGGGAAATCTGACGGTCCAAGACGTGTACGGTTATTGGTCTGCTGATTAAAGAACAAGAGATAAGTAATGGACCACTTTTGTTGATAAAACCATTAAACACATCAATTAAGCCCATGTTCTGCAACAGTAACTTAATCATCAACAGTTTCAATCTTAACCATCCACTTGTACATTTTCATGATACTCATCCCCACATCACTTCATTCTTTTTATAACTCTTATTTTTATTGCTTTCAACAACATTTTTTTATATAAAATTATCTTTATAGCCATGTGGTAGTCAATTTGTTTTTCATCCTATCATTTTTTTGGTTTTAATGTCTTTAAAAAGGGTTTTGCGAACCAATCAAACCACAAGCGGGAGATTGAATAATACTATTAACATTCTAAAGTTGTGCTTAAATCAAGTGATAAAAAAATTAATTTTTTCAATGGTTTCGTTTTTTTTTTACCACGGTGATATGTAGAAACTTATAAGGATAAGTATGTGCACTAAAAATTTATTTTCAAATTGTGTTCGTAAAAATTTACTATATAATTATATATTTGTAAGTAATTCATGAATGTAGTTCATGTAATTATCTTTTTTTAAATAATTGGGTTGAATGATTTTAATCTAATAATCAAACCGATTCATTTTTATTTGACATTTTATTGAACTAGATTAATTGTTATGTTTTACAATAAGTTTAATTTATATATGAATATTTTTTTATTAGTTTGTAACTTCATCTTCTTCTTTTTTTGTCAGAGGCTATAACTACTTTTTTTATTTTGAAGATATATATTTTTCGTATCTTATTGATGTAGGAAACAACCGTTGGCAGAAAGAAACAGTTAATTATTCTAAACCGAGAATATATTATAGTTTTAATTTGAGATAAAATGTATATAAAATTAACGATAAAGATTTCTAGATGAAACCATTTAAACCGTAATTTGTCCAAATAAAATTAACTGTTAATAATAAATATAACCTTTATTAACAATTTATTAATCTATCAAATCCAAGTTAACAGAGGAAATAATAGAAAATTATGACCGAAACCGGCCTATGCACAATCCTGCTCTTAACTTGGAATATAATCCCTAAAACATTCTGTTAATTAACACTCTTAGTCAAAACAGTGTTTAACGCTGAACTGTTAGAGTTGAGTGAACCAGAAACAGAGTCTTCTTGTTGCATGAAAAGCTGCGAAAATCGTAAATCAAAAGAGACCAATTCCTTAAAACCAGTGAAGCATGTCTGCAACTCTCCAAGCACTAACATTAACATGCCAACAATATTGTCTTAAAAACACTCAGACTCGTTAATTGTTCAACACTTGAAGATTTACAATATAATAAAATCACTCAAATTATGGGGTCAGAGTTCTCGATGGAACAATTCCTAATCTAATCTCTAACCCAAGACCTCGTCTTGACCCGGGTGATTTTGATGTTAAAAGTCGAGACTTGAAGTGCGGCTTCATTGAATTGCTCTGTTCACCTTAGCATGGACGTGAGGGACTCGAAATCGTGTTCTTGGCAAGGGATGGTGAGACCCATGTCGTGGTTGAATCCGAACTCCTCCTCGGCTCGCTGGAGCAGGCTCTGGAACTCGGGTCGGGTCAGGAAGGAGATGGGTACGATGTACCTGGTCCGGTTCTCGCCGACGTAGACGGCGAAGTGGCCCTTGGGGACGTCGACGGGGAGGCCATCGTGGTCGAGGGCGGTGTGGTGTTTCTTGCCGAGGCTGGAGCATCTCCTGAGGATGTGCTTGATCACTTGTGCTTGCGGTAGCTTGTTGGGCTTCCTGATGGCCATTTCGGTGTGTGTGAGTTAAGGTTGTCTGAATGGCAAGGTTTGTAGCGGTATTTAAGGTGAGAGGCCTTTGGGGGATGTGATGTGGGTCATTAGATAGCTCAAGGACATGTAGGGGAGGGCCAATCCCCATTGCCTCTTTATTTCCGTATTGCCCTTCCCAAGAAACTGCAACCGAGTGATTCCAGATGGGTTTTTGATCTCCAAAATTTAGATCTTAATTCATGCTACTCATTTTTCTTCTTTAAAACTTGATTTGAAACAAACACTGCAAACAATTCATTATACCGGAAAAATCTTTTATGGATTTATTACAATCTTTGATGACGTGGGAAATTTCTGTTATTGGTTGAAACTTGATCTGGAAAACATTAAAATAAGGTTGGACAATGGACGATCGTTGTGATCTGGTAGTGCACGTCATATCATTGTTGGGTTCATGTCGTTTTGACATCCTAACCGTCTTCATCAAGCGGTGGACTTCATATCCTTGTTGAGTTCTTGTAGTTTTGTCAGTTGATATCGGATCGTTGTTGGGTTTAATTCGTTTTTGTCATCCTAACCATCTTTGACTAGGTAACGGATATCAAATCTTTGTTATATTCGGGTAGTTTTGTCAACGTAATCATCTTGATTCGGTAATGGACATCATATCTTCATTAGATTCAAGTCGTTTTATCATTCTATCCATATTTTTGATCAGGTAATGGACATCTGATTCCTAATAAATTATTATTGTATGAACGTCTTAAAAAACACAAATAGCCCCCTTTTTCTCTTTCTTCCCCTAAACCCACTCTTACTCCAAGAACAAATCAACTTTCCCAATATTTGTATCAAACATGTATGACTATTTGCAACTCATCCACCAAATTTGAAGTCAAGATTTGTCTTGATTGTGCTTCTTTATATAGTTGAGAAGCAACCCTCCAATTTCCTTTTGTTTGTGTCTATGCTTGATTTCAAATTCTCTTATCTCTTGGTGTCCCTTTCTAAGTAGAAAATGGAGTGTGACATGGGAAATAAGAGTACCCTAGCCTTGTAGATTTGGGAGGGTATGACATGGACACTTTTTGAGTGTCCTTTGTTTGTATGACACTTAACTTTCAATTACAGGAGGAAAGGAAGCAACTGATTTTTGGGGACTCTAATTTGAAGTTACAAGATTTTTGCTGTGTTCATGTTCCCTCTTTTTGGGTGGCTTGACACACTCTTCCATCATCTTTCTCCTCTTTCCACACCTTAACTCTAGGCCATGAGAGGTTTAGGCCTTTTTTTTATTTACTTTCTCTTTTGATTTTTTTGGGTAAAAAAGTGTTTTTTTTACTGCCCAAGTTGGGTTTATAGCAATTCCCAAGATGGTATCTATCATTTATATTAAAATCAAAAGTTTGCTTGACGTTACTATTTTGATATTGTTGTTACGTTTTTTTTTGTATTTATGTTGTTATATATTATAGAAACTTAAGTACATTACTGAATTTTAAGGCGATAATGATATGAAATTCATTATTCAACTCTTAAAGGGTCATTTGTTGGAAGCAAAACATTGCAAAATTAAGAATCAATATTATTAATCTAAATTATAATCAAGTTTTTTTTTGTTTCATTGTCAATCAAATAAATAACAATAGTGAATCGAAAATGCATCGCAACCACAACATCATTGCTTGGCTCCCCTATCAAAGGCAGCCCAACTTTAACTTGATGAGTTGATTCGATCCAATTGATAATACTTAATTTTATCTATCAGTTCTTAGACTTTTATTTGTATAGTTTTGTGTATGGTGGAGTTAGATGATTAGATTAAGAATTAGTTAAAAAGATTCTGGATTACGTTAGAATGTACCTCTTTATTATGAAAATAACATGTCGTAACACCTTGGACTCTATGAAATTAGTGTGACTGTCATGCTTCTACCGTGACAGCGTTATATATGAATGTACCATGTCCAAATCCATCGAGAGTTTCTGATTGGTCTTGACATAACACCTCACAGCCTCCCATACTCGCAATCCACGTGTGCACTCGCACAAAATAGGAAACGGGTCATGGAGCTTACCCTTGCTCCAGTCAAACTGAACCGCCCCAGATATCCATTAATCCGAGAAGACAAAACTATCCCAAATCACCACCAACAAAGCCACGCCTCGTCGAGGGCAAATCCGTCACACAAATCACACTTCCGTACCCTAATTTCCCAATTCGATTCCAATTTGAGAACCCAAATCGACCCGCGGTTTCTTCATCGTCTTCTGTACGTGGAATCTACATTCGGGGTTAGGGTTTATTCTTCGTCGATACTCTCCGTGTTCGAGCCTTCTTCTATCTCTATCAACTGTTGTGTTGTTTGCGGGAGATCTGTGTGGTTGGGGTCGAAGCTGGCTTGATCAGCAGCAATGGGGGTCCCGGCGTTCTATAGATGGTTGGCCGAGAGGTATCCGATGGTGATAGTCGACGCCATCGAGGAAGAGGCGGGGGTGATCGACGGAATCTCCATTCCGGTGGACAGCAGCAAGCCTAACCCGAACGGGCTCGAGTATGACAACCTTTATCTCGACATGAACGGGATTATTCATCCCTGCTTTCATCCAGAAGATAGGGTATGGATAGTTATTGGTTTCAAGTAATTTTTTTTTCCTGTGAATGCTATTAATTGTGTATGAATGTCACTTTTTTCTGTGATTAGCAACCTGAACTGTTGAACATTGCTGTGTACATGTGTTTTATGTAAAAGAAACAATTTTTACTTTGAAGCTTTTTTAACTATTCAATTTGAATGTGAATCACTGGCACCTCATACATAATTCAGAAAGTAGGCATTCTTATTTGTGCTATCCCATTCAAATTTCCATGAGGGTCAATGGGATTTCTCGAGCTTACCCAAAACTTCACACACCCATGTAACATGATATGCATTGTCCAATCTGGCTGTGTGAGCTTCATTTGATTTAGTAATTTGTGAAAGCTAATCACTTCGGGAGGAATAGGATAGTGGACAACTTGAAACATACTGTTTATTTTTACATAATAATGCACTGTATAACACTTCAAGAAAATCTAGGGATGTAATTGTTATGAAGATAAATTATTTTTTCAGATATATATATATGCCATTATTCAGATTTTGAAAATTTACTTTGTTTACTTTTGTGAATGAAGCCTTCTCCAACATCATTTGAGGAGGTGTTCCAGTGCATGTTTGACTACATTGATCGACTTTTTGTGATGGTGCGACCTCGGAAGCTACTTTACATGGCTATCGGTAAGTATTTAGGTTGAACTATGTATTTATTGGCTCTTTCTGTGAAGTAATAGTAGGTGAAATATCTTATGCCATTTATAATACTGGTTTACGGGAAAATGTGGTAGATGGTGTTGCTCCAAGGGCTAAGATGAATCAACAGCGGTCTAGGCGTTTTAGAGCAGCTAAAGATGCAGCAGATGCGGTACTGTCCCCTTTTTGGTATTCTAGATTGAATTGTCATGTGTATGATAGGATAAACTTAGATGACAGGCAAAACAGAGTAGGGTGCTTCCTTAAAAAGCTAGCTGTAAAGCTGTGCTGTGCGTACATGCCTTCTAAACTGCGTTCCTAATGATAACTAACAAGACAAATAAATTAAAGGAATAGGATTTGAAGTATGGATAAAATAACACACCTCTTGTAAAATGAAAAAGTAGTTCAGCCAAAATTACATAATATTCAGAAGAAGACTTGAATTAAGACATGCACCCGTGTAATGCATTGTAGACCAGTTGATGGTGCTCATTTCTTGCCTTTAACTAGGCATTGGTAAGAGAATTCTCAACAATTGATTTCTCCAAATTCCAATTTTTAGGTTATATGCATTTTTTTTTATCATGTGTCATTATGCGATCAATAGAGACATAGTAATACACTTAAAGAAAACATTTCAACCTCTATGATAGCAAATGACCCGTCCATCCCACATCTGACCCTTTAAAGGATTAACTTCTTATGTGGATGCGTAAGTAATAGCAGCATATGATATGATGTGATATAGGAGTATAGACATTGGAAGGTTTTATACCTTTAAATCTGTTGCACAAAGTAGTTGATGGAGACTAGTTTGCAATATGACACAGTTTACCTTTACCTTGAAGCTGCTCTGAAACTAGTGTATATCGTATAAAATGGAAGTTGATATGAAATCCCTAACACACTGTCTCCTGATGAGGAGAAGATTTTTCTTGAATTAGTGCCTCTTTCCTGATTTCTGAATTGCTCTTGAATTTCAAGAGGTGTTGTGTACATTTAAGATTCTAACCAGAAGCTGATTGCTGGTAGTTTGTATTGGCTTTTGGTTCCCAGAAGTTGTTGCCAATATTTCACTTCTCAAACAACCATTGTTAGGTTAAAGATAGAACATTGGGCATTATTTATCCAGAATACTGGGTCATTTCATGAATATCTCCATATTATGTGGAAAGGAAAGTCGATAAACGGAAATAAGGTGTCTCGTGGAAGCTGATTATCAATTGTTTGTTTTGTCCTTTGTAGGCAGCTGAAGAAGAACGTCTAAGGGAGGAATTTGAAAGGGAGGGCAGAAAGCTTCCTCCTAAGCAGGAGTCACAAGTATTTGATTCTAATGTTATCACTCCTGGAACTGAGTTTATGGCAGTCCTATCAATTGCACTGCAGTACTACGTTCACCAAAGATTAAATCATGATTCTGGGTGGAAATCTATAAAGGTACTTTCCATCTCAAGGTCCTGTATTTTGTGATTGTAATGTCATACTTACCATTTCTTGCCTAGATTTGCTTATAGAATCGTTCTCTTGTAGGTTATCCTTTCTGATGCAAACGTTCCCGGTGAAGGGGAGCACAAAATTATGTCATATATCCGCCTCCAAAGAAACCTTCCTGGTTTTGATCCAAATACACGCCATTGCCTGTATGGTTTGGTATTATTTCAACCTTCATATCACTTTATTTATATCGATATTTACTTTCCTTGTCCATTAAAATCTTATTTATTTATGAGCTACGAGATAATTAACTTATGCTAACATTATAAGATTTGTTGTCATGTGGCATTTGACAGGATGCGGACTTGATTATGTTGGCTTTAGCTACCCATGAAATTCATTTTTCTATCCTTAGAGAGGTTTGTATAATACCTTTTACAAAAGTTCACATTTCCTTTGTTCTATTTTTAAGGAGCAGTGGTTTGCGCTATTTATTTTTGTAATTCACATTATATATTTTTTTCATAGTTACATTTCAAATGCATGAAGTAAGAACTCAGGTGTTCCAAATGTATGTCTTGGATAGTCATTACATTTTACAGACAACTGCTTTTTGTCGTGGATTGTTTTGCCTTAAAATGGACATTGGTATCAGGGGAAAGTTGAACACAACTGTGATGAGTTCTCGTGCTTGAAATGCTTGTGCTGTTTTATGACCGGGTAGCAACATTGTGGACTAAATTGCTATGTTACATTGCAGCATTTTATTGTTTGCTTGACATATTAGGCCTGATCTCTGCAAACTGATGTCTTTCAGGTTGTATTTACCCCGGGACAGCAAGACAAATGCTTCTTATGTGGGCAGATGGGTCATTTAGCAGCAAACTGTGAAGGGAAGGCAAAGAGAAAAGCAGGGGAGTTTGATGAAAAAGGTGATAGTGTTGCTAAAAAGCCTTACCAGGTTAGTGATTTATTAGCCACATAATTTATGAAGTTTGCCAAACAAATTTTGTCTGTATGGTGTGGTTTTCAGTTCCTTGTTCTTTATTTTGCTCATATATGCTCTTTTTCATCTGTAGTTTCTCAACATCTGGACCCTTAGAGAGTATCTGGAGCTTGAGCTGAGAATACACAATCCTCCTTTTGAAATTGATTTTGAATGCATTGTGGACGATTTTATTTTCATGTGCTTCTTCGTTGGAAACGATTTCTTACCTCATATGCCCACATTGGAAATTCGTGAGGTACGTTTAACCTTCAACTTTCATTGAAGTATTATTTATGAGCATTAATTTCAGCAGAAAATATGCTTATCATGGTTTTGTTCATGAACTTGTGTTGTTAATTATTATGGATAAGTATGTACACATATATTGAGCTCATAGTTATTTATTTGTCCATGGCTGTCAATGGAGGAATAACTTCACTATGCGGGTCTTTTCTCCGTTGACTTCGCAATGGAGTACTGTAAACTGTAGAGTAGATTAACACGTTGATGCAAAACAGAACCATGTAATATTAGCATTTATAATATTCCTTTGATGCAACTAAAAGCATAAAGAATAGCTTCAGAAACTTGCTGCCTACATTTTAGTTGTAAATCAGCTTTACATAATAATTTCTGGTGATTTAATTTCTTCTTCCAATGTTAATCTTCCTTTTTAGGCATACATGTTCTTACTTTTCAATCTATTTCCTCTTATTGGTGTTCAGGGTGCAATCAACTTGCTGATGACGGTATACAGAAAGGAATTTGGGGCATTGGGTGGGTATCTGACTGATGGGAGCAAGGTATCAAATCTGTACATGTTTTATAAGGACATGATTTATACAGGAAGGAAGATTGTTTTTATATCTTCATCAATTCTTTCTTTTCTCAGCCAAACTTGAGCAAGGTGGAACATTTCATCCAGGCTGTGGGATCATACGAAGATAAAATATTCCAAAAAAGATCTCGTTTGCATCAGGTTTGACCAGTTAAATTGACTAGTGATATTCTTCTGAGCATAGTATACTATGCCTAAATGTTTGGTGTAGTGCTTAATAAGTGTTCATTTGTGCTTGTATTATTTCAGCGACAGGCTGAAAGAGTTAAGCGGGAGAAGGGGCAGAGAAAGAGGGGAGATGATGCAGCACCCCAAGTTCAACCTGATCTGGTTCCAGTTGCACGATTTCATGGTTGTCGTCTTGCTGCAGTTCCGGCCCCCTCGCCATATCAACAAAATGGTGCTGTGTACAGATCTGAGAGCTCTAGAGGAGGACAACTTGGACAAGGCAATGTTGGTTTGTCATCTCGAGCTGGTAAAGTAGCACGTTTGTCTTCTGGGGCTACTATTGGTGCTGCTATCGTCGAAGCTGAGGATAGTCTTGAAGCAGATGTATGTTTTCCTTGTTTCAGGACAACTGCTTTTTCTGATTTCACCAGCCATTCCTATAACTAAATTTTATAGGACAATCTCTTTAACCTCGTTTCAGTTTTTGTCGAAGGATTAGTAATGCACGTGTTACCGTGTTTTCGTCTGCCCTTTTATTTTTGGCATGTTCTTGTGATGGCATGGCTTATATTGATTTCTATCACTCTTTGTTTCAGGCTCATGACAACAAGGAAGATCTGAAAGCAAAGCTCAAAGAGTTGCTTCGAGAGAAGTCTGATGCTTTTAATTCTGAAAACCCCGAGGAAGACAAGGTTTGTTTGTGATGCATATTGATCAGACTTATGTGAGAGTTATTCTATTTGTGAATTTTGCATGCATAATAGCATCAAGTTTAATTTTTGTTTGGGTATGATGTGAATATTTGGAAATAAATTGGAACATAATTACATTTAGTCATTTACCTGGTTTGTGCTGGTACTTCATTCACTATGCCCTTTTTGTGTCTGCATCTAAGCTTAGATACCCCAGCAAATTTGTATTTTGTTAACGTCTAAGTTATTTTCCTTTTGTTATTACTATAACTTACATTTGATGAGTATATCTCTATATGTTGTCAGATAAAGTTGGGATCCCCAGGGTGGAGAGAGCGGTACTATGAAGAGAAGTTTTCTGCAAAGACTCCAGAGGATCTTGATGCAATCAGAAGAGATGTTGTGAGTTACTAAACTATATATAAAAAATTATGCGTATTCTGTGTCATCAGAGCTTTGTGTGATGGATCTCATATGATGGAATGTTATTGTTTGTAGGTTTTGAGATACACAGAAGGCCTATGTTGGGTCATGCACTATTATTATGAAGGTGTTTGTTCTTGGCAGTGGTTAGTACGACTTACATCTCTTCTTGTATATGTTGACCTTTATGATTGTTGACTCTGTATTCTTTAACATATTTTTGTGGACTAAGATCTTCCTATGACTTCAGTCTGTATTCATCATCAATATAGTCGTTACTAATTCTTGTTCAGTTGTGCAAACTTTATTGCTTATGGACCATTCTACTTGTATACTGTATGCATAACAATTTTAGTACTCTTTTTTTTTTCCCTCTTCCCAGGTTTTATCCTTATCATTATGCACCCTTTGCTTCGGATTTGAAGGATCTTGGTCAGCTGAACATAAGCTTTGAGCTGGGGTCTCCATTCAAGCCGTTTAATCAACTTCTTGGAGTTTTTCCAGCTGCAAGGTACTGTAGAATTTCTCCTCCTTTTTTCTCATTTATGCAATCTCTGAAAGAGTATATTAAAAAAATAAATAAATCAATTTGCAGCTCCCATGCACTGCCTGAGCAATACAGGAAATTGATGACGGATCCAAACTCCCCCATCATTGATTTTTATCCTACCGGTATGTTTTCTTTTACCTTTCGTCTGAAGTTAAAAAGTGGAAGCCTCACAACTGTGTAACATTGCAATTCATTTTACCGTTTGTTCTTCATAACAGATTTTGAAGTTGATATGAATGGCAAACGATTTGCATGGCAGGTAGGGTTCTTTTGTTCTTGCTTTTACATCACAAACAATGACATGCAAGAAATCACTTATATATTTTGTGGAATACTTACCATGTTCCTTTACTATGTTTCGCGATTGACTTTCTGAAGGGTATAGCAAAATTACCTTTTATCGACGAGGATCGCCTTCTTGCAGAGGTCAAAAAAATTGAACATACGTTAACGGTAGGGTACTCAACAAAGCTTGCAACTCTAATTTCTGATTTATTTCTTGTTCCTTTTATAAAAAAACAGTTTGATGACATATTATATTGCAGGAGGAAGAAGCACGACGAAACAGCGTGATGTTTGACATGCTTTTTATTGCATCATCACATCCGCTCTCTGCATGCATCTTTTCTCTTGACAATCAGTGTAAACAGATGGTTGATAAGGAGAGGGTTGAGGTCAGGGAAAGAATTGATCCCAGGTTCAGGTTAGTGAAATAGTAGCCTTATGTTTTTATTGATTTTACCATAGCCAAAATCACAATCTTGAATTTTGGTACTGAGAATAATAAACTCAAAATTTGTTTATATTACCCTCTGATATTCTTTTGGATTACATGCAGTGGTGGGATGAATGGTTATATTTCCCCTTGCTTTGGAGATGCTTGTCCTCCTATATTTAGGTCTCCTGTTGAAGGCATGGAAGATGTTATTGACAATCAAGTCATGTAAGCATAAAACTTTGTATTGTCTACATTCTGCTCTGCAACTGCTGGTATATTCGATATTTTGCTAATTGTATTTTTTGCCTTTTGACTACCTGTACCTGCTGTTCAGATGTGCCATATATAGGCTTCCAGATTATCACAAGCACATCACTCGCCCACCAGTTGGGGTTATATCACCCAAACAGGTATTTTACTGCTTGCCAGTGAGATGTTTTCATGTACTAAGATTATTTGTGTTTATTTTGTACTATAGTTTGATGTTTTTATCATATATGGCCTGATTCGGTGATTCGTTTCCATAACCATCACAATTTTCTTTGCTCAGATGGTTGCCACGAATGATCTGAAACCTGCTCCTGCCTTGTGGCATGAGGAACAGAGAAGGCCATGGGAAAATGGAAGGAACGATGATCAGAGGAAGCCATGGGAAAATGGAAGGTACTGACTTGGTTTTTATACAGATCCCATTGAACTTCGTGATTTTTTCTTAGGTTCAGAATTATGAGTTTGGATTTAAGATTGCAAACAATGTTTTTAAGGGTTTGTTTCTTCTTTCTTCAGGCAAACCCCCCCTGCTCCATGGCATGGAGACCAGAGGAAGCCCTGGGAAAATGCAAGGTAAATTTTTTATCCAGATCCCATTAAATTTGGGGCTACAATGGCCTTTGAGCAATGTTTTTGACTTGTCTCTCAGGCCAATCCCTCCGGGAACCATTGCTGGTCGACAGCTTGGGGAGGCAGCACATCGACTTATACAAAATAGCTTACAGGTGAAGCCAGATCATAATGGGATTGGACAACATATGCCTACACCGTTGTCTTATAATGCTGCTCCATACATCCCCTCGATGATACCCGCCCATGCAAATTATAACTCTCAAGATCAGGATTACAGATCGGCCCCTCCCAGAACAGGTTATCCTCAAGGCTATCATAGACCTACGGATCCTCCTAGACAAGGTGGTCACTATGACGTTGGATATGAGCAACACCCCCCTTTGTCTTACCAGGGCAGTGTTGAGCATCCTAGGCATCAAGCATACCACGGATCAGGGCAAGCTTCTGGGTTTCATCAGAGCGGAGGGGCTAGGTACCCTAACAGACCCGTTGCACACGCTCCTCCACCCGTGTCGGGTTTCCAATCATATCCTCAAGGTGGATACAACGTGCAGCAGGGTCACATGTCATCTGCAGGGCCTCGTGATAATCAACAATGGAATGGTGGGCGGGGGCCACAGGGAGGGTATGGTAATCGGCACCAGCCAGCCAACCAGTTTTCAGCGTTGGATAGGAGTAACAGAAGAGGTCCGCCACACCCATCAGATCACGGTCGCAGGTAGGAGTTGAGTTCTGCAGAGCACCAAAAGAGGCAGGCTATGGAGGAGCAAATCCTGATTAACTGGATGTTGTAGAATATAGTTTCAAGTGATGGTAGTAGTGCCACATATATTTGTGTCCCTATTTATTTCATATAAAGAATTTTTCTGTAGATTTCATAGGGTTGAGAAACAAAATAAATGAGCAGATAAGTGTCATTATTAGGGCAAAAGTTCAAATTTGAGTTGTACGAAGCACTCGTTTTATAATTTTGTTCTACAGATGTAATGCTTCTATGTTCTCGATCTTATTGTTGTACACTCTTCGGAACAATGATTGTTAATTTAAATTCTACTGTTTTGTCTTTTCACACCTGTAAAAATTTAAATTCATTTTTTTGCTGAATATCTATAATTTCCAACTGTTCTAACATCATGATTGTAGAGATGATCAATATACAATATACAGTGGCACGCCTTAGCAGAATTTAGATTTTCAGAGTATTCTGGTTTGATATGTAGATCAATTACTAGGATATTGTATGGAGAATTCTCTCTCTAACTATGATATTACTTTGGTAGAAACTATAAATATAAGGAGAGAGTTTAACTGAATATGGAGGAAATTTCTCAAAAATGAACTTGGGTTGATTTTTCGATAATCTTTACATTAGAATGAGACTCTTTATATAGAAGTTCTCAAGTCTTCATTCTTATCACAAATAGTATTCTAATAATACATTTTTTTTCCTGATAGTACATATTTGCAAATAGTATTGATTAGTCTTGTCTATCACATTTACGTTTTCTTTCTTGGATTCTTGAGCTTTTCTCCTTTTGTATTTTTTCTTCTCCATATCTTCCTGTCTGCTATAATTGTTCTCCGTATCTTCATGTTTGTCATAATTGATTGTTGTCCTTTTCTTATCTTCTATACTCCTTTTTCTTCTTTTACGTTTTTATGTTTGTCATTATTTGATTCTTTGCTCTATCCATATCTTCATGTCTGCCATTATTTGATTCATTGCTTCATTTTTCTCCATTGGTTTGTCTTCTTTCTTCTTTTCCATTGCTGATAACGTTGGGTCTTCATCACTTGGGGTCTTCTAATTTTTCCTTTGATTTTATTGGGTAATGTGATAATATGATTGAGTTTTACCCTAATATGACTTCACATGGTTCTATTTCAAAGGGTCAGAAGGAGATCCTTCTTCTTTTATTATCTTTACATCATGATTTATATTTTTGCATTGATAATACGTCTTTTCCTTTGACTTGTTAGGGTTTGAAATTGATCTAATGTTTCTTTGACATGAGTGTTTTCTTGTTTAATGATTTTATTATACATTCTTTCAAAATCTATATTATTTGGTAGCATACTATCATTATCATAATATAGAGTAACAATCTCTTCAATCGGTCCTTCCCGACTGGTTCCAATAGTATGAACTTTTCGATCTCTTATCATATATGATATTTTCCCTTTTAAGATAAATAATTCAATTACTCGTTTGGTACTAATCCATTCTTGGAATTTATCAATGGCACATGGTACCAGTATCACCAGTAATATTACTATTTTTCCTCGTTTTAAACATTTGACATATTATTATAGGTTTTCCTACCAGGTCTATACAGACATCGAACATCTGTATGTCATATACTCTTGGTCCAAAAGATTCTATCATAATTCTGGCATAGTCTACAATAACTTTAGGTAATTTAGAAATACTAATTAAAATGTCAATAATTAATACCTTATCTATAAATCCAATGTAAATAACTTTTCTACTATGTTTGAATTGGCTCCATCGCTATGTAGCTAGGATATTTACTAATTTTAAGACTTCTCAAAATTTCTAGATTGAATTTATAATCATAAAACTTAATTATTTATTCATATGCCTTTATGGTTGCGAATTGGGCAGCCATAGATGATTGAACATGGTGTGAAAATTCTTATTCCTTATGGAACTATTACTGACTCAGACATACTGTCATTATTACATAGAAATCACCTGGGCATACTAGCAACTATTTACCTCTCTCTCATATTTGTGAAAGCAGATTTTGGGTACAGTTCCATAAGAAGGTGAAACCAAAGAACTAAAGAAGCATACATATATTACATGAGAACCTACTAGTAATGTGGACTATCAACACACAAAACTCTGCATAGAATAGAATACAAACCATACCATACCATACCATGCGGGGATTAGATATGTACGTACTATATGGCTGCTTCAGGAGAGAGACTGTGTAGCTGAGGAAGTTGTGACCAGACTCGAGAGAAGGGCAACAAGGACCGCACTGTTATAGGTGGTAGGTTCCCCCTGCTGGTAGTTGCCGCGGTAGTCGGTAAATGTTTCGTTCTTGAAAGGCCCTCCCACCATTCCCCCGATGGCCACGTTGGGGTTTGGTTTCGTTGAATCAAACCACTTCTGGCCACTGACGCAGCCGTCTTTTGAATCCGCCGGGATGGAAGCTCCCCTGTGGTGCACGTATTGTGGGTAATTGTCCCCATAGCCCACGAGGAAGCTCATTTTCAAAGGATTTTCACCCAGCACGTAATTAGCCTGTTGAGGATGGGTTATCGAGTTGTAGGAGGATATGGAACTTCTGAAAGGGTTGTTTTATGACACAATAGTAAGAGAGAGTGTACCTGGGATTTGGCAAAGTTGCGGAGATCTGATGGTTTGTAGGACTTTCCATCGCAAGATAGCCGGGGTGTGCGGGATGTGAGCATGTAGTCTGCATAGAGAGCTGCTAAGAATGCTGAAGCTACGGGATGTTGCAGAGAATTCCACTCATTTACCCATAAAAGACCTCCTGCAAGAAGGGAGTGAAGTGAATTCTGATGATGAATACACAGATTCAGAGCAAAACTGGAAGGATTTAAGACATGAGCAACTGTACAGTTTGCCTGCAATGTCTCAAAATTATAGTCACAATTGGCTGGGCCTTAAAGTAAATAACCACATGATTCTAGACGGTATTAATCCCCACCCTTCATATATGAAGTAGTTTATACTACAGCTATGTGAATCTGCTATATAACTAAAACAATAGCCGATAAAAAAATATTAGCTGCTGATTCACTTAAAGAACTAATCAGGACTAAGGGCTAAATTATCTTAATCATACAACAAGTAAAAGATCACCTTCTGTTCTGCTATGAGTAGCTGTCGGAGAAGTAGGTAGAAAGCCACACATAACAGCCTCAGCTGTTTGCCTATACTTTAGAAGTCCACTGTTTGCTGAGGTTTCTTTGGAACCAAAGAAGGTTAGCCTGGACAGCAATACCTATATGAAAGTAACATGTTATTCACAGGCAAGAACATGATAGTACCAAGTATATACTAAAAAAAAGGTACAACCCTTGGAATCTATATTTTAGACAAAGGGCAAGTGCAAATTTCACCTTTTTTTTCTCTGTTTTATGTTTTTGTTCTTTGGTCTAAAGTAGACTATAACTCACATATTGAAATTGAAAAGAAAAACATGCTTCATACATTGAAGTGTTTGGTTAAACTCCAGAGAAACCAAACTTTTATTAAGAAGCATTGCATTTATAAATATCATAATAGTTATGGCCATCACAAATTTCATATATGTACTCTTTGTTTAGATACTTTCTATTACATTTCCTAACAGTTAAGTTAAATGAATATTGATGGCCATCGAAGAAAATGGTTTTATTTGTAGAAAGAAGACAATAATGGATACATAAACATGTTATCAAAGAAAATGGTACCTGGGTTCCAGCGAGCTTGTCATCCCAACTGAACCAAGTTGGCCTCCCAAATTTTGCAAAAAGTTTTCCATTACTTGTCACATAATTAAGATATGATTGATCCCCTGTTGCATAATAGAGCCAACTAGCTGCCCATAATAGCTCATCTCCAAATCCCGTTGAATTGTAATATGTCTGAACTTTAACGATGTTTTTGCTGTAAGAAACTTGGTATTTGTCAGCAAATGTAAACAACTGTTTGGCATGCTTAAGAAGTATGCTTGAGTATGTGGAATTGGATTTCTTGAACACCAGAGATGCTGCGGCCATAGCTGCTGCAGTTTCAGCAGCAACCTCTGTTCCTGGAGTAGATGTGTTGACCTGTGTGAGTGGCCTCTTCTCGGTCATGGCTTCAGGCCTCTCCCAGCACTTATGATCTATGTCAGGATCACCAACCTGCCTCCAAAGGAAGATAAATATCAGAGACCTTTTTTATCGTCATAACAGACATACCTACATTTGGGCACTCATCCATCCTCAAGAAATATTCATCAAACTTAACTTGGCACATCATAATGCATGGTAGCTATGAAACAAGTAAAACGACATGCACAAGGTAAAACTGCACAATTAAGGAGAACGATAAACAATGAATTATATCTATCCAAGGGGTTGGATCTTACAACAAACTACCAGTAATGTCCAAGACTAGAGTATAGTACTAAAAATATAAATCGAGTAACACAATAGTTTAAGAAAGTGCCAAATCTCTAAATTGAAGCTTCTGAGTTTCTCAATGCAGTAAAAATTCAGTTGGGTGAAACATTTTTCATAAGATTAGTAGAGAGTGCATAGACCATAGTAATGTGAACTGGCACAGTTGATAAGAAACAAATTGATATCCAATTTTGCTCTAAAACTCAGAAGTCACTTATAAAGAGTTGTAGATTAGAGTGACCTGAATGTAGAGCACATTCTCTGAAGGATGGCAATTGATAAGGTAGTCCGTGATCCACTTCACTGACTCTTGAGCAGGTTCCAATTGATCCACAACACTCATCTGATCACCATACTCAAGGATAGACCATGAAAGCAATGTGGCTGTGAAAGCCATTGGAAAATTGAACTTCATTGTATCACCTGCATCGAACATTCCTTGGGACAAATCCAAGTCTGAGTCACTCCCATCTTTGAGGCAAGCATCCCCTCTCCAGGATATGTCGTTATTTACGGATTTACCAGCTACAAGAACAGCACGTAACACAACCAAATAATGAACAGAAACAAATCAGCATTATAATGATTTGCAATCAATTGAAGTTTTTTAAATGTTCGATCAATCCATCACCATGCACTGCAAGAAAGAACCAAACAACAACAGGTACCACCACAGAAAAAAGAATGAACTCCGCCTGGAGATATTAATTCATCAACCATAGGCTCAGCGGTCAAGAGAAACTATGCATACATGACAAAGGTGAAGCTAAAATAATAAATTCTAAGTCACTTGAGATCCAAGAATGCCCAATGTAGAAACGAAAAGCGGGGTTAGAGTGATAAGGGACTCACATTTTTGCACATCGAAGAACTTCATAGCGATCTTCAAAGCCTCGCCGTAGGTCTTGTCGGCGGCGCCGGGAGGCCCCGGAACAGGCTCGGGGCCGCCGGAGCTACCGGTTTTCTTCTTTACCAGAACCACAACAGCCGCAGCAACCACGGCCAAAACTATGAGCACAATAAGCCATCCGCACCACCCTCCGGACTTGGATTTCTCACCCATTTCGACACCCAGCACAAATCAACAAGGGAAACAGATTCGGGGGTCAGATCCAGTTCAGAACACACTCATTGACGAGTCAAGGCGGCAGCAGCAGCAATAGTAGAGAGGTTCTGGCAATGTGCAATGTTGCGAGGAGGGAAATGGATCGGGGGGGATGGAGGAACTGGAAAGTAAGAGGTGGATGGAGTGTCAGATCTGGAAGATGATAGGAAAGCAATCTGCAGAGAGAGGGACTTTGTTGGCGAGTGTGGTCGTTGGAAGTAGACGGGACACCGACACTGCACTGCTGCAGAATCCGGGTCGGGGCGGAGATTTTCGGAAACGGGTCTCGGGTTTGGGGATATGTTCCGTTCCGTGACTGATTGTTGACGGCGGGTTTGGCGTCTAGTGATGAGATTTGTGCG
>JAYMSW010000110.1:0-30599 GCA_036897725.1 Erodium texanum
TATCAATTTTAAAAATATTGTACGTGTTTTTTTTTTCCCAAAATATGTTGTATTTTTTTAAAAAAATTTCATTGTTTTTAATTTTGTAATTAATAACTTTTACTACAAGGGTAATTTGAACATTTCATATCAAACTTAACAGAGCTATAACGGATGAACCTTAAAAAATTTTTATCGTACTTATATAAACGGATCGATAGTTTAAAATAGTTCTGAAAATGGGTTATAAACTACGTTTATGAATTTTTTCTCTTTATTTTACTATCATATTTACTCCGTGAATAAAAGTTCAATTGGACCAATTGATTCGGTCGTGACCAAACACTAGCACAAAATGCCCAAATCTCTGGGCCCACTAAGTTGGTTAGGCCCATACATTAATTTTACGCTACCTGTGTCTTGACATCGAGCATCTTGTAATTTTCAATCCTTTTTTTTGTCAATTTATTACATAAAATGTTTTTATTCTGTTGTTTAGATTTGTTTCCTTTTTCTTTTTATTTCTGTCGATTTTCAAAATCCCAGTGGAGCGCTGTTCTGTTCTTCGTTCCATGGACGACCCTTCATCGGCTCTGTCAGCAATCCAATTAGCCAATTGCGTCTCCTCTGAAGAGCCCATAATTTCTCGCTGCTTCGATACCATCCTCACTGATTCGAATCTCGCTGTGGAGAAACCCATCGAGGAGAAAAAGAAGTGGATCTCCGAAGATGACTCTGCTCCACCGCCACTTCATGCTGCAACGGCTGATTGTTACTGTTCCTCTTCTTCGGCGTCCCTCTCTTCTTCGCAGAAGAGAATGCGCACCGCTTTGAAACGCAGAAAGCCTAAGGTCCTTCTTCGTGGGGTCCGCCACAGTGGCTCCGACGTGGAGGCTATGGCGCTTCCTCTGGGGATGTCGTTTGCTGCTGTTATTACTCAGGTTTGATTGAGTTCACTTTCTTCCTGTTCTTCCGGGTACTGTGGTATGCTGGTGTTGAATTGGGTAATTGTTTGAAATTCCTAACTTTAGGGTTTGGGGGGTTTTCTCTTTTTTGAAGTTGATTGTGACTGATAATTTGTCGAAAGTTTTGATCTTCCGCAAAAAAAGTTATCATTTTGGTGATTGTTGGTAGATAATTATGTTCCCTTTAGTTGTTCTAATGTTTTTCCAGACTGTAGGGTTTAAATTTTGGCAATGGGGTATGAATTGTTTGATAAATTTCATATCTTTATCATTGGTTGTGGGACATTAGTTTATTTGAATGTGGTTATGAAGGTTATACTAGTTCATATTGAGGTTAAGTAGCTGAGATCGTCAAGCACAGAAATAGCAAGTTTAGTTATTGGGCTGTCTTAAAACTAAATGCAGTTATTGGACTAGTTCTGTACCAGAATTCATATATGATGGTTAACTAAAGATTGTTTTTGTATCTTTGCTTGGTGTGTGAAGAACTTCTGTATTGGTGAAGGATTTAAGTTTCCACTTCCTGTTAAATTGTTGTATTCTTACATTCCAAGTACATATATTGATGCACTGAATGAGTTAATTTTCTTCAGATATGTAAGACATTCCACCCTTCCATGATTAGTTTCCATAATTCTCAATTATCTGGGCACTATTTATCGAGGAATTAAGTCAACCCCGGTTTGGAGGTGGATGGTATTGAAAATTTAAGGTTTCAGGGTTATGTTTCTTCGTAGGTTAGCCATCTTGGATTCTATTATTCATCATGATTCATGCATGACTCTTTGTTCCGTACATACTATTTCAGGAAACAGTAACGAGGAATTGTTTCTAAGGGTGACAACAATCTTACCGAGAATCCTTAACTTCTTACTGTTAGGAAGTAAAATGAATTCATGCTGCCATATCTAAAATGCAAATCTATATTTTCGTTGGACCTTTTAAGTACGGGCTTTTTCCCTTTTGAGGACTGGTTAATTTTTTTCTTCTTTCTAATATGATGTTTATTTTCAAAATGGTTGGACCTGCATTCTTGAGTCGAAGTTTATTTGCATAATCAGATTCACTCAACTCTTTTTCACTTGGGTTCAGCTTGTGTCTTATTTTCTTACTGTATTTAGATTACTGATTTAGTGCCCCCTCAATCTTTGTAGATGCCTTGCCACAGAGGCAGCACTGAGTATTGAGGCATGCATCTGATATGAATATGGCTCAAGACATTTGCTTGAGATTTGCCTCATGCCAAGGCTCTCAGTTTAGCTTCTCATTGTTGTAAAACTGTACCCTTTCTAGCTAACTAGTGTTTGTTGTCTTCTGATGCAAGAAACACCCTGTCCTACATAATTTAGCTTCCTAATTTTCAAACTCAGTGCAATAACTTTGATTTTCTTACTGTTGATTTTAGGTTCTGGAGAAGAGTGAGGCAGCAAATGATAGGATGTCAGTGGATCATCTCTCCGTGGTAATATACCATTCCTTGGACAAAAACACTCATGAAGTTACAACCTTTTCAGTTTGCTTCTTGACGATGTTCTGTCATTTTGTGCACACACATCATTTCACATTTTTCTTGGAACTTAAGAATATATAGACTAATGAAGCTTATCTACTCACTTGCAGATCTGCACTTCAGCTGTCAGAGAATCATTAGCCAATGTAAGCCATTTCTAAACTCTGCACTTGTTTATGTAAACTGTCAAGGCCCTTGATGCTAAAGTTGTATATACTGGTGACAGGTTTTTGGTGATAAGTTTGACTATTTTGTGAAAAACTTTGAAAAATCATTTGGCAGCACCTTGAAGACTCTTCGATTGATCAACGAGTCTTCTGTAAATGAGGCAATATCACACTCAACTCACCATTATGCGGAAGTTCCAAAACCAGATACAACTTTTTCTAAGAGAGCATGTACCGTAAAAGATTGCCATTCAGGAGTGTCTTGTAGGAAGAGAGAGCTCCCTCTTCATGGGCAAAAGGGTTTCATGGAAAAGGAAGGTTGTTATGCAGAGAGTTCTACGTCAAATGTAGGTTGGAACCTAAGACGCTGTACAAACAAAGAAGGTTCTTCGAGTTCTGTTGTCAAAGAAGATTGTCCTCCCAGTGTTGCTTTACCTAGTACTACATGTTTGAGTCCTGTTGAAGAGGTTGAAGAGAATATGCCAACAGAACTACCAAATATGGAGCTTGAGCTACATGGAAAAATGAACCAAGTAGCTAGTGTTTCTGCAAACTCATTAGGTTCTGAGTTAAATGTTTGGGAGAAATCTGTTATGGAACAGATTCGCTCTAATGACCTCAAGACATTGGAGCTTGGTATTTCCATGAGAAAATTAAAGCTGAAGGAGACACATCTAGCTCTCAATTATGAATCAAACCATCTGACGAGGTCCAAATTAGCAATGGACGAATCAAAGGCATCATTTAAAGCTGAAAAGTTCAAGAATCAATTAGAAGACATGAGATACTCTGAGCTGCACAGGAAATGCACAGACCTTCTTGTTGCTGGGTTATTCATCATGGCTTTCTCTCTTCTTTATGGTGCATTTGTTTTTTCATATAAAAGGATCGCTGAAGCTACTGCAGCTTGTACACCTTCAGACACGGTAAGCACTGACTCTTTCTGGCTTTCATTATTCAATAACTCCCTATATATTTTCTTAAGGGATAATTGCAAAATAGTACACTGTACTATCAAATTGTTGCAGGTTGTATTTTTTTGCACTGTGTCAATTTAATCCAAAATGACAACTTACCCTTTAAAGTTTTAAATTCAAAATAATAAGTAAAAAACAAAAACAAAAATACAGTCAAACTTTACTACCATAACCAAAACTCTCATTCTACTAACCTAATCGAATTAATCAAATTTTGGATTTTATTACTTTTTTTAATTTAAAATTTCAAGGACAAAACTGTCATTCTATAACAAATTGACTGGCGTAACAAAATATAAGTTAAGGGCACAACCTGCAGCATTTGAAGATAAGGGTACCAATGCAAAAAGTCGATAGTACATGGTACTTTTTGCTATTATCCCTTTCCTTAATCACGTGTATTTATCGCATGCTTCTTCTTTTTTCAGGAATCAAAGTCTTGGTGGATGCCAAAGGCAATGACTTCTTTCAACTCAGGGCTACAAATCATTAGATGCCAATTCCAAGTAGTGACCCAAATGGTGTTTGCAATCTTGATGATTCTTCTAGTGGCATTTATGCTTCTCCAGCGCTCAACAACACCAAAAGATTCGAAACCCGTTACTTTCATACTCTTGTTGTTGGGAGTTTTCTGTGGTTTTGCTGGCAAGATCTGCGTAGATACATTGGGAGGGAGTGGAAATCATTGGCTGATGTACTGGGAAGTTCAATGCTTGCTGCATTTCCTATCAAACGTGTGCACTCCTGTCTTGTTCTTCATCCTCCATGGGCCTATCAATGTAAATGTAGAAACAAAGTCCAAGCCGGTGTTTCCATATTGGAGTAGGCGAGCTCTGTTCTATGCAACTGTGCTTGTGTTTCTACCACTGTCTTGTGGGTTCATGCCTTTTGCAAGTATCGGGGAATGGAAAGCTCACTTTTCTCAGCTTACTACAGATTCTGTCAGTTACTGATGATTTGATGGTTCGAGTTCTCCGAGTTCTCATCAGTGTAAAGTGTAGTTTGCTCATTGTGTATCAGTCTACTTAGCTGAGTAGTTCTGGTTTACGTTATTATTAGTTACTGGTATTTATGTTTTGGTAATTTAAAGGGTGTCTTCTACGTTTTGGGTTATAGTTATTCAAAATCTGAGTGGATGAGCTGGTTTTGTATTTTGTAGTCTTGATGCAATTGTATGGATAAATTATTATGGAAGCGAAGTGTTTATATGACAATGTGTTCAACTTGGATATCATGATTTTGTGTTTGGTTTTGTTGCCATTCTGTATAGCCTTAGTGGAAAATTTAACACAGAAAATTCTCTTTTAACATTAAAGTTTTTTTTACTGTTTAATTACAAAACAAATAAAATGGTTAATTACATATTGTTACCCTAAGTTTGGGTTTCACAAAAATTCAAATAGTTCTTTTTTTTGCCAAAAAAATGACATAAATGCCCTCGACAAGAGCTAATGGAACTTTTAGAAACCTAGAATAGTTCCAAAATGAAATTGAAACGGGTAGCTAGATGAAAAAAAGTTCAAATCCAAATCTCATAATTTACTCAACAAATTAACATTGGTGAGAAGTAATGGCACAATCCCACTGTAATTACTAAAACTTATGGGCACAAAGCAAATATGAGCTATTTTGTCATTCATATATCATCTGTAGAATCAAATTGCTAGTCATACAAGAATCCGAAATGGCATCCCTAACATATTCAGAGCCCCTGAAATTCCAGCAGCTCACAAAAACAAAAGCCTCCACAACGTATCGCTTGATCCTCATCATAACAAGAGACCTGAAATTGTCTATCAATTCTACAACTACCGGTTTTACATCTCCATTCCAGAGACACCAACAATGGTTTGAGGCACCAAGGTTTTGCCTCACAACCTTCTTCCTTAATGAACAAAATCTTTGACCGTTACAACATTCCTTGACTTTTAGATAAGCTCTGGACCATCTTGTTCCCTTTGGAGGCACCATCAAAGAACTTCGTGAGCCTTTCCGTAGTATCTGTTTATGAATGGAGACTGCAAGGAAAAACCAACCAGCAAATACGAATGAGATGTAGATATGGCAAATAGGTTTTGAAAATGATCAGAAATCAAAGTTGTGGACAATTATGGCAAAATGATGTTCATATCTGTTTTGTACCTTCACATTGGAAACATCGGGTGTGTCTGGGGTATGAACGGGATAGAATTTGTAGAACTTCATAGCCTCAAATGCCTTTTTGGTTTCTTCGCTCATTTCTTCAATGGCCTTTTTCCGGGCTTGCCTTGCCTACAGGGTTCCGGTGCGTGCCAATCAGTATATAAATCTTAACTATGGGTTTCAGAACCAAAGTACGACTGATAACTGATGTCTGTGATATTATATTACCTCTCTATTAGCTTTCTTTGCTTCTCTAACTTTCTCCTTGACAAAATCCTGAACACGCGTTATCATATCAATTTAATGGAACAAAACATGGAAAAGAAAGTGTTACAAGAACGAATACTCTTGTTCATTGATACCATGAATGCATCCTTCTGATCTTCAGTTAATTCCTCCTCTTTGATCAAATTTGTGGTGAATTCCTAAAGATGAATGCATGCATATTAGTACTGATTCAGATCCAAATAGATGAGAATTCAGAGAAATGAGAAACAGATCTTTTTCATGATAAATTCCCAAGATCAAGGCAAGGGAAGAAGAAACTTTGTATAAAAATCAATTTTACACACATGAACTATGAAATAATCAAGAGCCATACACATTGAGGAGCAAGATCCAATCCCCACAATTTACCAGAAAATGACCACCTTTTTTATAGAAGTGAATGTATTCATAAGAGAATTGACGAGAAGGAAATAGTACAGATACGAGAAAACAGGAAGATAAAGCTATAACCCAACAGAAAAAGACCAAGTTACCTCAAGCTCATCCAACTCCCAGTCGAACTCACAGAAAATCTGCACATACCCAAAATATTGATGTCAAAAAATAAAACTATGGCATAGCCAAAGCTATGAAAATGCATGCAAGCCCCATAACATACGTCATTTAGGACAGACAGCATTTTAAAGGAGACTGAATAAAAAATGTTACAAAGAAGTTATTAGGAAGCTTATTGGCATGGCTGTCTTACAGCAGCTGTAAAAGGTAATGAGCGTTTGGTTAAAATAAATATGCATCAAATGGAGTAAATTACACAATCTGACAGGATAAGGTTACATAAAATCTACCAAGAATCTACAAGCAATTGAAATTTAAGGTATCTGCTAGAATATCAGGTTAAACTGACTTTCAAAACTCAAAAAGATTATACGAAACACATCAAAAGGGGCTTTTAGTTAAATAAAAAAGAAGATAAAAGACACTAGAAAAAAGATGTCCCTAAACAGCCCTAGCATATACAGTCTACAGATTTGAATTTCTGAACCCAGCTCAGCTGGTTCATAGTACAGACATTCTATAATCATACCGGTTTTGGTTCTGATGGGTAAATTATTTGAACCTCTGTGCTTTGTTCAAGCTCGTCTTCCTTGAAAGGCTGATAGAAATCTGTCAACAATAAAAGCATCTGAGGACACCAGTAGAGTATAAGAAATTGCTGGAATGGCAATATCAAGCAAAATCATTTTATGGCTCTAACAATTCGAGAAACCAGTCAGGCTAAAATTAGCCTTCCTATAAACTTCATATATTCAAAGTATAATTTTCACATCAAGCAATTACTTAAATAAAGATCATGTTTCTTCCTTCTCTAAACTTAGTAGTTACCAAAAGTTCATCTTGCCATCATCGAGAAAGTACATAGATGATATGGATTCCACCCATTTGAACATCTAAAAAACACTGATTACTTACATGGGAGGCAGTATTCGTATTTCTTAACCCTTTCTATCTTCAAATGTTTCAAAGCAGCTCTACAAAAAAAAAAAAAAATCAATAAATTAGCATGCATAAGTGGCCATAAGGTAAGTAGTTTATATGAAAATACATCTAGTAAATAAACATCACTTAATAGCATCAATGAGACTTCAAGTATATAGTAATACGAATATTTTATCATTCCACAAAAGCTCATGCTAAGATTAAGCACCACCGAAATATAATACTAATAATTGGAATAACAAATTATAAGAGGTTCCTTGTCCGACTATCAACAAACCAATATCTAAACAGGCCCCAATAGCTATAATGCCCCATAATATTTAACCAATTCAAAGGAAAATGTGTGATTCTATCGACAATCAAAGTAATCAAGCAGACACTGACCTGGCCTGACACTAATTTGAAAACCCATAACATACTCCAATACATAATAAGCATGTTTTAATTTTAAGTTTCCTATGCGTCTTGTCGGTCACAGTAGAAACAGAAAAAAAAGAAGGACGTGAGCACCTTAGTGTTCTGATTAGGCGTGTGTGAATGCAATTATTAGATCATCCAAATTTTTTTTAAAGGTTTTTTCAAAGAAGACATAATCATAGAACCAAGGAAGTATAGGATCGTGAAGCTAAAATCAGAGAGTATGAGAACTGGATAGTACCTTCTTTGAGTACAACTCAATATGTATATCTGAGATTTCAGTCTATCAACTTGGCTGTCTCTGTATAAAACGCAAAACAATAATGTAAAAATCGACAACACATGAAGACACACAGCACTGAATTTCCTAAGACATCATCCAAAGAACTTAACAAGAGTATGTACCTATTCTCCAGTGGAATATATGGAACCCAGTCCATTTTCATTTGCTTCATGGGAACAATCTCTTCAGCCTCCCTTTGAACTGAGTTAATGCCTATTTTATCAGAAGGAGGGAAAGGAGAGACGACCTGTAGAACATGAAAACCATGTGAGTGAAATTAACAAAATGTGCTTCAAAGAAATTAAGTTGAATAATTAAGTTATATCAACGATAGTAAAGCTGACAATTGAGCTACTGGCAAAATAATACATAAACAATCAAACCATGTAAGAAAAGTAAAAACACACAGGCCTGTGCACAGTCCATATCTGCACATTCTGAAAATAGAACTCAGATCACATTCAAAATAAACTATTTATTAAATTAAATAGAAATTCCCATCAGAATCCAGTGCAGGAGATTTTAATAGTGCAGGTGAATCATGTTGTTCAAAGATGATGAATATAGCATAGCATACAGTGAAGTTCATGAGATGTATGTAACTCGGCTGTAATTGTGGATTGAAATTTCAGAAAGTGGTTCAGCTTGAAATGCAAACTCATTTTATTCATAATTCAAAACACAAACCCAACCATCTCAGGATTTATTAAAACTCAACTGATTATTTTCCAAGGCTACATGGCAGTGGGTGCAATTTCAAAAGCCAGTAAAATTATATTATAATAGAAGCAGAACAAGGCAGTCTTGATACATGTAAAACTAAACCAAACAAATATTCCATAATTAGCATTGCATCCAACAAAGCACATATTAATTCAATGGAGAAATATCTAGGAGCAACTAGTGTCAACAACTTACAGCCACAACCACAGGTATGCAGATAACTTTGTTTAGACCTTTCACGGGTACCAATTGTGCTGCAGAACAAAAAATGAACACTCTAAAATACGAGAAATACTGACAAAGAAGAAATGTATGCCTTCTCAAAAAAAATGTATGCTAGCCAACAATAAAATATGAAGCCTCCCTGTAAATACGGGACCAAAGTATGATAAGCTGCTTACGTTCAGTACAGCCAAAGAGATAGACTTTCTCCCCGTGTAGTTTCCCACCCTCTTCAAATGCATTCTGACCATGATTAGGGAAATTAATTTAAGCACAGTTCAATCCAATAGACCATTTAAACTACATCCATGTTAACAAAAGTAAACAGCAACTAATAGAACAAGGATTGAGGTGGCTACGTTAGCATTCCCACTTACTTCTAGATTGGAGAAAACCCACTTGAATTGGTAGACCAAATCTAGTTGATCCCACTGCCACAGATTATAAATACAACAACATTACTTCATACGCAAAATAGCAATAATAGCACAAAAAAAATGTAATCACAATAACCAAGTGGGTGAGAATTTCAAGCAAACCTCAGTCCCAACTGGGAATACTTCCTTCCATAGGTCTTCCTGCATAACAAAACATACGAAACCATCAACCTCAAAGTAAACAAAATGCAGAACAATAGTTCACTTCTCGCACAAAAAACACACAAATCCGAATCTACAGAGACAATGCAGCATAATGTACTGGAAAATGAAAAACATCTTCCATAATATAAATGGGTACCCAGAGAAACAAAACTTCGAGGAAATGTAACACCTAACCAGTAATTGACATAAAAAAAGAAGATAAATTGAGAAAATATCAGCTAGCCAGATAAAACCCCCAATCGACCACATACAAGAATCAAGAAAAAGCACAAGCAAAACCAAGTAAATGAATAAGAACAAGAAGATACCAAGTTGCGCTTGTCTTCGAAGTACTCGGACTCGAGCTGTTCGGCCTTGGCTGGCTTGACCCGCTTAGCTTTGGGAGCAGCTTTGCTCGGTTCCTTGTGATTGTCTTCGGTCTGGGCCTTCTGGATCGCCTTCCTCTTCGCTCCTTTCCTCATTGCAATTTTGTATCTGCTCTCCTCCTCTGCTTTCCTTCTAAAACTGACCCGAAACAGAGAAGAAGAAGTGTAATGCCTGTCGGTGGATCCCGATTGCAGAAAGAGCCCAATGTAGAGAGAGAGAAGAATAGGCGTGAATTAAACGCGAACAGTTTGTGGTAGAGAGGAGCAGTAGGGTTTGTATAGAGAGAAAACGATAGTAGTGAGAGTCTACAGAGAGAAAGGAGCGGTTGATTTCTGGGTTTTCAGATTCAGAAAGTGAAATTCAAATATTGATGAGAGAGAGAGAGAGAAGCTACAAAAAGGAGGGGTTTCAAAGTCAATGTTAAAACTGAGGAAGGAGAGAGAGAGGGGTTTATGTAGAATTGTTTATTGTGTGCTTCTCTGGTTTTGGGTCTATCTTTGGATATGGGTCGTGTCATGGCCCTAACTATTTCGGCTGCTACTTCCAATTAGGTTTTTGGATAGGATCGCCTACCTATTTAGTCCATTTGCTTCCTCTTACTACATACATTGTACTCATATATTGATACATATGTAGTTTGAATTATCGGTCTCTAAATATATATATAAACAAAATAAAGCTTAACATCAAATTAAGATTTATTTTCTTTAGTCACTGGGATTTTCTAAAAGGGATATATATCATATGTGTATTTTGTATATTGTCTTACAAACTATATTACAACGTATAGTGTAAAGGTTAAGAATGCATACAAATATTGTTACTCTCATCAAATATGAAGTATTTAATATTACTTTAACATTGACTCGATATTTTTATATTTTATAAGCTACCCAACAACAAAATGTAATTTATTTTTTAAATCAAAATACAGAAATTACAAATGACGGAAATGCCCCCGTAACTATGTGGTAACTACAGCAACCTCTCCTTCAGGTCGGGGATAGCGAGTCAGCTACTGCAAAATGTGAGCTGTGTGTTATCGCCTCGCCTTCCTGGCATCAGAAAATGCCCTCTCCGATGAAATTGCAGCCAGCAACGAGGCCTTGCTCCGGTCACTTGTTCGCCGCCGATTTTGATTCCGGTGTTCGTCCCTTCAACCTTAGGCTACCTGTCCGGCGGTTGAGGCTTACCGTTCGATCACAGCACGAAACATCATTTACGGAACCTGATCGTTCGTCGGAGTACATCTCGTCCGTCGGATCTTCTCCTCTCCCGCTCTCTCAGTGGACCTTCACGCAACGCCACATCCTCGTGCTCAATGTCATCGCCGGAATGGTACTTACTCTCTCGCCTCTCCTCTCTCTCTAGGTTCCGCATCATTTTGCAGGGATTTCATTAACCTCTAGATGATTGGGTTGCTTTTATTTTCCTGGAATTTTTTGAATTGCTTATTTTTCTCCATTAAACGCTTCGATAGAACTGAAATCCAGTGAATTTCACAATTTTTTACTCTGATTAACTGGAAATTTTGTTGCTTAGCTTCAATTTCAGCGACTTTATTCTTTTTCTGTGAGTTATGTGTGTTCCTCGGTAGCTTCAAATAATTGTTAGGTGGTTTTTCTTCAAATTGTATTTCAATTTCTTGCATCAAATGCTACAATTGAATTCAAATTTCTGTGAACTGCATATTTGTTACTTCCATTAACTAGTTATTTGTGCACAGTCTGCAATTTCAGCAGCATGGTTATTTTTCTCTGCAATCCCAGCTCTTCTGGTAAGTTATCATCAATTTTCCCCCCTTTATCTTTGATTAATCCATGTTTGGTCTTTGCTTAATTGGTTTTGAACTATGTGATATTCAATGTGCTGTTTAAGTCCAGTCTTTGAAGAGGGCTGCAGAATCAATGGAGAAGCTGATGGATGTCACCAGGGAAGAGCTCCCCGACACAATGGCTGCTATCCGGTTATCAGGAATGGAAATCAGTGACTTGACAACAGAACTCAGTGACTTAGGGTTAGCATTTTAAACTTTGAAATCGACAATTAGACTCTCTTTTGCTAGTCACTGTTTTACCCCTGCAGCATTTTACATTACTTGCTTTTGGTTTCTTGGGCAGCCAGGAGATAACCCAAGGTGTTCGTAGCTCCACTAATGCAGTTCGTGTAGTCGAGGAAACATTGCGCGGGCTAACTGATGCTTCTCCATCAGGTTCTCTACCTATCTATAAATATTTAACTTGGTTTATGGTTTTGAGTTTGCAAAAGAACAGCAGGTTTTACTTCTTCTTTACGTGGTTAGCATCCATGCAGGCATTAGCGACAACCCCGAGAACTGAGCCTGGACCTGGACCACCAGTGGCTAGAGCTGCAAGGGTATTGCGCGAGGGAATTGTGAAGGGTCGTTCTATGACGCAATTATTTTTCAGCTTGATCAACTTTTCAAGGATGGCTCGTAATTACTTCAGCCATCGAGCATAGCATCAGACATGACGTAACTGGTAAGCAAATGCGTATTTTCCTTCATGTAGAAATATGATTCTGTATTACAAACTAGTCTTTGTGTTGCACATCTGGTCTCTGTATGATAGATAGCTTGAATATTGTCAAGAACTCAAAACTTGTGTGCCGTTTTTGTCCTTAACAATGGCTTTTTCTTTAGATTATTAATACAGGAATGTTATGTTATGATGGTGTATTTGATTGCTTTTGAGGTTGAAAAAAGACATATATGTTTTGCTTACATGAGGTTCAAGCTTTGGGCGTTCTGTTCTCCCCATAACGATGTTCCCGACGACTTGGCGTACATTCGGCCCCACTTTGACTGGGTCCAAAGACTCGGAGACGTTTTATATGATGGGCTTGAGCCCTGACACCAATAATGGGCCTGAGCTCAGTGTGTTTCAGAGAATGTTATTTCCACGTATGCATCAATAATATCATTTTAAATGATTTTCTCACAACTGCAAGTGTGTACGCCTCACCCCAACCACTAGCTGCCACGTGGAATCCTCACTTTAGAGATACAACGACCACACAGTGCACAACGAACCCACCACCGCTCAACCGCCCGCCACCTACGACCTCATCGCCTCACAAATCAGTACGAGACGTGTCCTTCTAAGCAACCACGGAAGCTTCCAAATTAACATTTCCTTCTTATTTCACTCTTTGATTCTCGGAATCTCTCCATAATTCTCCCTCCTTCCGTTTCTCTCCCGTATTAGAAGACTAAGCTCCATGGCTGCGGTGGCGCGTGCGATCCGGTGCGACCTGAAGACTAACGCGCCGGCGACTGGAAGGAAGGAAACAGTGGTGCCTGCTCAGGTTACTGTCCCGAAGGTGAAATCGGCGGTGGGTGGGGGGGAGGATGTGCTACCGCCTCGGGCTTTCACCCTGAGATCGTATGGATCTGATCCGGTGGGGGTGATCAAGACGAGGAGGGACGGCGGAGACGATACGTCGCCGTTTTTTGAGGCTCTTTCCGACTATATCGAGAGCTCCAAGAAGAGTCAGGACTTCGAAATCATATCTGGTCGACTCGCTATGGTGAGTTTCTTTTTTCTAATAATTTAATAATAAATCTTTCTTTAAAATAAAAAAAATCTGCTCTGTGTCAGTCTTTAAGTTTGTGTATATAATTTTGGTGGAAAAATTACTCATTAGCGTAAATAGTTTTTATTATTTTTATTTTTATCATAAGCATCAATTGGTCTCAAACATCTATTTAATATATTATTTCATTTATAGTTTTTCAATATAATTATATACATATCTGATTGAGATTAATGTATTTCATATTCGACACTCTTCAGGTATAACAAGTATAGTAGATACAATGTAAAGATTAAATGAAAACCAAATTCGATACCATGAAACTTATAATAAGATCCATGGACTCTTGCTTGTCATTAATTCCTAAAAGCTTATTTTGCTAATTTTTACGGATCAGATAAGCTAATGTCAGAATTATACTATTCGTTCCAACAGATAGTGTTTGCTGCAACGGTGACAGTGGAGACGGTGACCGGAAACTCGATATTCTCAAAGATGGACGTGCAAGGAATCGAAGAGGCCGGAGGGGTGTGCCTCGCGGCCGTTGCTTGCGCGGCCACTTTTGCTTGGTTCTCTAGTGCCCGGAACAGGGTCGGTGGCATCTTCACCTCCGGCTGCAACACTTTCATCGACTCCCTCATCGACCAGATCGTCGATGGCTTGTTCTTCGGGAGCGAGCTTAGTGACTGGTCCGATGACATCTGAAACAAAATTCGACCTCATCACACCATATCAGAACCCAATTATCTACTAGTTCTAGTTACAAGGACTATAACGAAAAGTCATGTATTCATGTCATCGTTACGCTCTAATGGTGATATCTTATGTGTATATCATATCGTGGATATCAGAATCATGAGATGTAACGGGAACAAAATATATAGATTGGATCATTGTATGTATAAATTATACTTAACGAAGTGTATAATTAAACCAGCGAATATCTCTTCATGTTTGCAATGTTCTTGCCATTTTCTTGGGTACAGTCAAAGAGAAAGGGTGACATTATTTATTATTTATTATTATTATTATTTAGTGTCAATTATTGATTTAGATATTTTAGTGAGTAGGTCAAGCAATAGTCAAGAAAGGTGAGAAATTTGATTTCCATCGTCAAAACATGAAAGGTCTTAATCGACACTCAACTTGATCCGCAGCTTTGCTTCACACTTATCTTTCAATCATGTGACATGTTGGTGTAATTATTTTAATTTAACTTGGAAACAAATCGCATATTTACAGGGTCAAAACTTGAAGTAGAAGTGATAGTAAAGTTTGTGTTCATCGGGCCTGTCGTTCGTGATGGAACGTGTAACCTTCAAAAACTCAACATCCTCAAACTCCATGTTACTTACGTTGTAACACATACAATATAGATCACTAACTTTATTTATAATATGTATACATTATTATTTTTGATGTAAATTATAATAGAAGTAAAGAGTCAGAGGTAGATATAAATCATTATTTATCATGTAAATTATGAAACATTACTTTTGTTAAAATAAAGAGTATGTTATATTTGACTTATCACATGTTAATACTTGTAGTACATTTAAAAAAAATCATAATGTACACCATAAAAATGATATTGGAATCTATAAAATTCAGTTTTTTTTCAAAATTATAAGTAACCCTTTAAGATATAAATAGATGGATATTATAAAATGAACGTGTTAATCTAATACATGAATATGAAGATAATGGCTTTTATAAAAAAAAAAAATAATAATGAAAATGGTATTATTCGTTTACCACAATTAAAAAAAAAAACAAAAACGAGGTTAATAATATATATGATATTTATTTTGTTTTAAATAGATTTATTTTGTCATAGAATGTAGTTAAATATTATAAAATTAACGAGTTAATAAAAGAAATCTAGCCGAAAATAATGGAAACTCCATTGCTCGTTTAGCACAATTGAAAAAGCGATAGAGAAGAGAAGTTGGGCTATGAATGCCGAGAAATGTGCAATGTTTAACTCTCCATCTTTCCATCCGATCACGTGAAGCTCACGTGTCCTTCTCCTTCCTTCCTTATACCATCACCTGACAATTCATATCTGCAATTTCATTTCAGGTGACAATCCCAATCCTCACCGTCATGGCAATGCCTTCCATTTCCTCTCCCACTCTCTCTCCTCTCGTTCCTTCTCATTCTGTTTCTCTATCTTCGAAGCTCTACAGCTCCTCCTGCTCACTGTTTCCGCTCAGCCCCAATCCGAAGCGCCACCTCCTGACCTGTTGCTATACCAGTGGGTCTCTTTCCCTTTCCTCTCTTCCCGGCGTCGGCGAGGATCTCCCGTTCGAGTACGGCAACTGGTTCCCTCAACCCGATCCCTCCCTCCGCCGGAGAGCCGGCGTTCTCCTCCACCCGACCTCGTTCCGCGGCCCCCACGGCATTGGAGATCTCGGCCAGGAGGCCTTCCGCTTCATCGACTGGCTTCACGACGCCGGTTGCTCCGTTTGGCAGGTTTGCTTCTTCTTCTTCAATCCTCTCACTTGCTCTGAAAATGGGAGGGAAAATTAATCTTCAATTGCTTTGACGGGTTGTTGTGCTTAGTATCTGAGCTACTGAATAAACGGAATAAAGGGGAATTTAAATGTTGGAAGCCTTTTGACAAAGAGGGTAATCAAAATTCTTAAATTTTGATTATTTTTAGCAATAAAGGATCAAGCTCCTGACATTTTGTGGATCAATTGCTTTTGCAAGGCTTATTACTCTGTTTAGTTACTGGACTTTACTTATACAGATGGTTCAAAACAAATAAACAACACTCTCGCAATGACCTTGATGCATCAAGTTATTCATTGCTTTCCCCTCTATGCATCAATTTTTAATGGATTATTAGTTATGAAATTATGGAAAAAGGAAGTTTATCTTGCTTCCTATTAAATGGTAGGGAGCTGGCAAAAGTAAGGGAAAAGGAAGGTTATGTTATACTTAAGCCATCTCATAATAAATGTCTGTGATGGAAGGTTTATGAACCACGAAGTGTTGGGTGCTTGGGCAACATTTCTATGAAATGAGCCTGACTCTATGGATAAGTTGTATGAGAGGATCATGTAACGGGATGCAAGTACTCATGCTAATGAAATGTGTTTGTGTAGTTCATTAAAAATGTAAATGCTTGAAACAATTGGATTCAGTATTTTATAAATAATTACTTGTTTTGCAGTTATTGCTTCAAGTTTTCAATTACTTGTTATGCCGGTTATTGCTAGCAATACTTTTGGTGGGACCTTATACAGTTCGAAACCTCTCTGAGTTGATATGATGGTGTTTATGCAGGTTCTTCCTCTTGTTCCTCCCGGGAGAAAAGCTAACGAAGAGGGATCTCCTTATTCAGGCCAGGTGAGATGGTTATTTCATTTAAGATTTACTGTCACTAGTGAGGTTTCTGTGAATAAAATTTCTGTATGGTCATCTTCTAGAACTCAAGACTAGGTACGATTTAATCATAATACATTTAAATATATGATTTTGGTTTTGACCACATTTATATAATTGTTGTGAATATTAGATACTTGTCATTATCTTCTGTGGTCTTAGCACCCAATAAAGCTGATGTTCGTTTCTGAGTAGACAGTGTTGAGGCTAAATAAAATTCCATACTTTCAGAATTTATTGTTTTCCCTAAACACTGCATTGTCGCTTTCACAAACTTTAATTGGACATATTTTGTTTGTAAACTTTCTTCCAAAATTAAGTAGCTTGTAGAAATAGGAAATGAAATGTAATATAATGTTGATGCATATTGAAAATATAGGAGAAAACCTTTACATAGTGCATCAGAATAGTTTACTAGTATTCAAATAGGAAATAGAATAGTCTTAAGGCTCGATATATGGAAACTATTAGGCTACTCTAATCCAGGAATAGTTCTGGAATTCCACACAAATAACAATATTCTAATACATCCCAATGCCCCCCTCTAACTCCCTGAAAAAACACTTTTAGTATATCTGTCACTTTTTTAACTTTGTTCCTGAATAATATTTGGGCATGATCACATGCATGTGCTATGTTTAACCTTGTTGCAACTCCAATTGTGCGTTTTTCCCTGTATGTGTTATGACTTATAATGGTGAGTAACTATCTTTGTTGGTTAATTCAGGATGCCAATTGCGGTAACACCCTTTTGATTTCTCTTGAAGAGCTTGTCAAGGATGGTTTGTTGACGAAGGATGAGCTTCCAAAGCCAATGTGAGCAAATCCATTAATGTATCATGATGCTGAGCTTAAACCTATGTTCCATGATTTGTTAAATTTACAATCTCTTTGTCATCTTTGCAGTGAGACTGAACGCATAAACTTTGACACTGTTGCTGATGTGAAGGATCCTTTGATAGCAAAGGTATATTTTATTGTCTTCTCATGTGCCTCTATATCATCTAGCTTAAAATCAAGTGGACTATGGAGTCTGAATTTTGAAGGTTTGCCATTCTTGACAATATCCTCACAATGGTAGAAACTATCCTAGCACCAAAGTCATTCATTAACTCTTTGTAGTCAATTGTTCAACAATAATATTGTATGGAGCCTTTTCCTAGTTCCTACAGTTTCAAGCCTTTTCACAATTACCAGCAGAGATACACACAAGCACCGTCAGACACCCTTACCCCATAGGGTGTAAATGAACCAAGCCTTTAATGAGGTTGATTTGTTAAATATAAGCACCCAAATGCATCTTACTTGCCCTTTCCCAGGCTGCAGAGAGGCTCATAAATAGCGAAGGGGACCTTAGAAATCAGCTTGAAGATTTTCGTAGGAACCCTGATGTATCAAGTAAGAATTTTTTTTTATGTATGTTGCCATTTGTTGATTATTTATGTTTTGACTTGTAGGTTCAACCTGTTGATTTGGTTTACAAATAATCATTTGAACTAACACTCTCTCAATCCCAAAATAAGTGTCATGCTTTCCTAAACTAGATGTCCAAAATGAGTGCCACTTTCCCATTTGTTAAATTAATTAAGTGTGAGTTACCAATATAATCTTTTCCATAAGTTTGCTTTAACCATTAAATAGGTTAGCAAGTTGGAATCCATATTATTATTATTATTATTTTGCAAAAAGTGAAATATGACACTTATTTTGAGATAGAGTATTGTTTTTCCTGGGGTTGATTGTGTGTTCCTTGGTCAAAGACATTATCTATCTGTTTACAACTTTTTTAGGCTGGCTGGAAGATGCAGCTTATTTTGCTGCTATTGACCGCACATTAAATACATTCAGTTGGTATCAATGGCCCGAACCCCTGAAGAATCGCCATCTTGCAGCCCTTGAAGAAATTTACCAAAGTGAAAAGGATTTTGTGAGAACTTTAGGACTCTCACTATGCACACATAGGTTCTCATCAATTTATTTACAATGTTGGGAGCTCATGTGCTTATTGATTCTTCTTTTGCTTATGTAGATAAACCTATTCATTGCTGAACAATTCTTATTTCAAAGACAATGGCAGAAAATTCACAGCTATGCAAAAAAGAAAGGAATAAGCATAATGGGAGACATGCCCATATATGTTGGTTATCACAGTGCAGATGTTTGGGCAAATAAGAAGCACTTTTTGCTGGTGTGTATTTCCATGACAGATTGTGTGAAATAGTTTCGATAAATTCAATTACTGTCTGTCATTGCTTGCTACTGCTAGTTAATCTTCTTTTTTTACTGTTGCAGAACCGGAGCAGCTTTCCTCTTCTTGTTAGTGGGGTACCTCCTGATGCTTTTAGTGAAACCGGTCAGCTATGGGGCAGGTTTGTAGTACAAGAACACTTGAATGCTACAGGTTTGTCTTACTGAATCAATCATCATATTAATTAATTTTATGTTCGACTTCAAAGCCCTTTGTATGATTGGAAGGCAATGGAAAAAGATGGATACTCTTGGTGGGTACGCCGATTAAGACGTGCAACGGATCTTTATGATGAGTTCAGGATAGATCACTTCAGAGGATTTGCTGGGTATTGGGCCGTGCCTTCTGGTGAGTCTAAATGAACCATTCTTGATCCTTGCTTTATACACATGTTAATCTAATTCTAACTTATTTACTGAATTTGCAGAAGCAAAAATTGCAACCCTTGGACAATGGAAGGTCAGGTCCTCATAATTCAGATGCAGTTATAATTATATTTTAACCTCCATAATCCACTCCAGATCCCCTTTTTGTTGACACTAGGTTGGACCTGGAAAATCCATATTCGATGCCATCTCCAGAGCTGTTGGAAACCTCAAAATCATAGCAGAAGATTTGGTACGTTTTAGTAGATTGCATATTAAAACCTCTTGATCTTCACAATTTCTCCCTCAAATCCTTATATGTGACAGATGAAGCAGGAACCATTTAAATTGCTTCTAATTACCCCAACCCCTCAATATTAGCTGAAGTCTAATATTTCCATTTAAAGTGATAACATTTGTATCTAATATTTCCATTTATATTATTTTGCAATTTATGTTATATGATCTAAACTGTCAATTTAACCCCTTGACAGGGAGTGATCACCGAGGACGTAGTTGATCTCCGGAAATCCATTGGGGCGCCTGGAATGGCTGTCCTCCAATTTGGTAAAATTAATTTTAGTTTTATTTTCCTTTAAAATGATTAAGCTTCAGAGATTTTTAGATTTTCTCTTGTTATAACAAGTGCTTTGTATTTCTCGGTCCAGCTTTTGGAAGTGATGGTGCAAACCCACATTTACCTCATAACCATGAGTGCAATCAAGTTGTATATACTGGAACTCATGACAATGACACGGTTAGAATCTTCAAGCATTTTACATGTTGATCTAATGTGGGTTTGTTGCAATCTCTCAGTATCATTTGAACTATTTTACTGTATAAGTTCAATTTAACTTATTACTGTTGATTGGTTTTTGGTAGACACAAGGATGGTGGGACAAGCTGAAGCAAGAAGAGAAGTCTCATGTGAGTATTTTTCACATGTAAAATAAAACATTGCCATTGAATAAGTCTCACTTACATAAATGTTATTTTGGTTTCAGGTAATGAAGTATCTATCATTTACTGAAGACGATGATATCCCATGGAAGCTAATTCAGGCTGCACAATCTTCGATTGCTCAAACTTCAATCGTTCCAATGCAAGACGTTCTTGGGCTAGATAATTCCGCCAGGATGAACATACCAGCAACCCAGGTAAAAACTTAGATTCACAATAAGTGGTGATTCATGATGTTCCTAACATTATGATAATCATAATTATCTCACTGCTTTCCAAAATACCATGTTCTAGCTAATAGTTAATACACTCTGATTTGCTTGATACTTGTTTTTTATTTATATTTATTTTTTGCATCTTGGATGCAGTTTGGGAACTGGGGTTGGAGGATGCCGAGTGATATGGGATTTGAGAGCCTGAAGGAAGAAGCAGCAAGATTTAGAGAAATCCTCTCAATGTACGGGCGGCTGTAAAATAAGAACGCCAAGGTTTTTATTCTCTGCCTATCTATATATATGAATAACGTACATGAATAATCTTTAAAAGTCTATGAACTTGTAGTCTTGTAGAGATTCAAAATAAGATGTGAAACTTGCTTCAATACCAGATAAATAAAATGTCTCCTTTCTATTTATTTAGCTGCACAGCATTGATTTGACACACACATATAGACATTCTTAACCCCAACTCGAGAGCTCATGATTATTTCATTCCTGACTTCTTCATGGCACAAGTCATCTTCCACTCCTAAAATTAGAAATATGGCTTGTTCCATGGCTAAAAATAAACATAAACTTAGGATGCCATCATGCCATGTCATCCTCGTTCCTTGTTCTTCAGGAGGTTTTCGATTTGTTTCAGTGCCTGAAAATGTGAAACTCCAGAGTTTAGTAATGGTTTAGGTTCTGTTTAGCTTATAAGATAGCATAAATATCAAGAGACCAAACCTCTAATGCAATAGCAGCTGGCTCCAGACTTAACACATCTCTCTTACCAGATTTGGCCATATCTGCAAAAAAAAAAAAAAAAACTCGATTTTAGATTGACATGTCAAGAAACGAGACAAAGGCAAAAAAAAAAAAACATACTTTCCAAGGAGACTTTGGCATTGGCGTAGTTATAAGCTTCACTTCTTTCTTCCAAAAGATTAGATAAACGTGCCAAAGTCTGCAACAAAATCGAAATATCAAATCACGATACTTAAAACCAGACAAGAAACCAGATGCATTAGCTCGGTTAGACCTTTTGGTAGGTATCGTTGTCTGAATGGTGATGCAATAAGGGCCGAGATTGAGTTCCTACAGCTGCAATTCTATGTGCCAAGGCTTCAAGAGGCACATCTAACCAGACACTAACACCCTTTCGCATGTACTTCCTGATAAAAAAATAAGATTAGTATAGAGTTTCTTAAGCTGATCAACATAGGAAAATCCGATAAATATGTACTTATCAGCTCAATGTCATACCAATTGATGGGTCTTGTGACAGCCCCGCCGCCAGTAGAAACAACAAGCCGGTGCATTACAGAGAGCTGCTGCAGTATCTCAGTCTGTAAAAAATGTACTAGATTAAATAGAAAACCAACATTTACTGCTAACAACATAGTTTTAAGGAAGAAGATATATATGTAACCTCCTTGTCTCTGAAGAAGGCTTCTCCATAAAGCTTGAAGATCTCAGCCACTTTAGTTCCATGCACAGCTTGCTCCACTGATGCGTCACTGAAGAATTCTCAAACACAGTAACGATATCAGTTACTATGAATCCAAAAGCACATCTTAATCTGAAAATCTAGTTGTCGTAATGAAGTTTAATGATAAACCTGTCGGAAAATGAATAACCAAGTGCTTGTGCTAAGATCTTGCCTACTGTTGATTTCCCAGAGCCCATCATTCCTAAATTTTACAAATATATTTTAATAATTTGTGAGATGAGTTCGTAAATTAGTTTAATAGAGAAACTCACCAACTAGATACACACAGCGCCCGTTTAGATATGGCTTGATCTCTTGTGCCTTGCTCTGCAATCCTATTGAGTTTGATTAGAAAAATGCACAAACCGATCACTACAAAAAACTATATTCGGTTGTGTTGATCTTAAATATGGATTTAGCATATTTCCAAGATCTGTTTAACATAAGTATATCCCTAATCTTCATCTCAAGCTTCACAAGGACATTACTGCATACCCACAAAGCTTCATCGTAAGGGGAATGAGAACCACCAGAATCCAATAGTGAAACTACAGAAGCAAAATAGCAATAAGCTGTTAATATATTCCAAGTACTTAATCAATCAAATTTCACATTAAAATTATGCAATGAATCTTCAAATTCCAAATTTAAATACTAGCACAATACTGGGTTTGAATGAAATTAGAGAAATTTCACAATCACAAACTCCAAATTAAGAATCCATAATGCAAATCCACAGTTCCTCATGAACCAGTGAGTAGGAAGTGATGTGACGACCTGGAAAATTCTTGGAAGAACATGAAACCTCTAATGCAGCCAATCTATCTCGATTCGAGGTTCTTGTAGGCCACAGATGAGCCGAAACAACAACCTTAAACCTCTGTTGTTGTTGTCTTAACCTCAGAGAGAACTGCACAGAGCCGACCGGTTTTTCTGAATGTTTCCATGGCGAGAAATGCATCCCCTGAACAACTTTGGCCTCCATATTCACTGCTTAGGATTCACTAATTAGCCAAGAACTCAATCCAATCCTTCAAAAACAAAACGTCATATAAATAACAAACATTATTATCAACCCATTAATGGAAACTATAAATTTAAGGAGATTAGAATGTTCCAGGCAACAAAAAGCTCCTTTTGGAAGCACAGGATCCACCTAGAAAAGGGAAATGAAATCATGCATTTCTTTGTATGGTGAGCTGAGAAAATAAATAAGAAAGAAAAAATCTCCAATTGTTCCTGGGTTTTCTTGGAAACCAAACAGGTGGGCAATGATTAACAGTTGAAAGGAACAGTGGGTACGCACCAGAAAACTGAATCAAATGGAATCGTTGCAGTAACTTAGTGGTGGCTAGCTCAAGATATAGTTAAAATAAAAAAGCTTTTTTTTTTCCTCTCTTAACTTTTTTTATTTATCATTATATGTATAAAGGTGAGGAAGGCACAACCTAACCTACCACATGTTTTCTTTTCCAAATTAAAATATGTAGCCAACCAGATTGACCCACCAAAAGCTTGTTGATACAGTACACAAGTCATATTAAATAGATTCATATATCAACTCTTACAGATATAGTATGCAATATCTTTCTTAAATTTCTTTTAAAATTCTACCATCATATCAAAACAGATTTGTACTTCTGTTTTTCTACATAGATATAATCCGAATAAAACAATAAAGTATTCTCTATAATATGTAAAGATGACCAAGTTTAGCATCTTAATTTAGACATTAAACTTGAATTAGGTGATTTGGTTGGTTTTGGGATAGCTAAGTATCACATTCTCACCCAAAAAAAAAAGGAAGTAAATGATGAAGATGTGGATATACGAGTAGGTGGCAGATAGCACAAGCTCACCACCAACCCTTGGTGCTTAATGAGAAGGGGGATTTTAATTTACCCTAAATATATATATATATATATATATAGTAAGCTCCGTCGTCAACGATATGGAGAGTGAAAGTGTGGCGTTGTGAGTTTTAAAGTACATCGTAAGTAACAAAGGTACTGTTGTGTTTTGTGGACATTGGAAGTGTACACGTGGCATCTCTTCACTCTATCGTTCCATGTTCTTGTCTTCACTCCCAACAACTTTCTAATTACGGGACCCAAACGTTTTGGCTACGAACTTTGGGAGGCTCTTGTCTTGGCTCCCAACAACTTTCTAATGACTGTATCCAATTTTTTGGGTATTAAATTCTGTAAAGGGTTAATCAATAATTAATGAAAAAGTTGGGATTAATTAGACGTAGTTATTACTTATTAGGACACATTGTGTTGGAGTCATGAGAGATCCATCTACCACCAACCTCCCCATATATGCACCATTTTAATAGCATGTGCTTCTACCCAAACCTAAACCTCCTACTCTTGTTTATATCACTAATCATCCAACTTAACACATAGCTGATTAAAGACTGGACCGATTTATAAATTAAGTTTTTACATGAGAACCTATCAAGGTTAGCTTTGTGGTGGAACGAGGTGTTTTTTCTCTTAACTATACAGTTTTGAATCTCGGTGAGTATAAATAAGGTGGTAACTGTTGAGATAGTATGTACATATTGCGTCGTTGGTATACATTTATTGCGTTGTCATGTCAGGTTGATAAATAGTATACGAGCTATGCTTATTTCAAACTGACTGCAAGAATTGTTATTCCAACCAAATCTAGAGTATGTAATGTGATTGTCTTGTATACTTTATAATAATTGATTATATATATTTTCATTACTGGTATAATATATGGGCATTTGTTTTTAAGAAGAAGTTTTTACATAAGAAATGAAATTCGGGCCTAAAATAAAGAGGCCCAACATGTAAAAGCATTCAAAAAACCTTCCAGCCCGTATCAATAGCCAGGCCTTGGCCCACCCTCTCAACTCAAGGGACCCAGGACAATGTATTTACAGGCCCATTGAGTTTTCACCATTATGTATAAAACCCCATCTGATGGATGTATGTAATTCGATTTTCAAAATTTTAAAAGGCTGCATTATTTCAACCCACAAAATTCTGTGTTTTGATTCATGATTACACATGAACATAGGAGGATTAGGAGGGAACAACAAGAAATATATCATTATTAGCCCCAAAATCCATTAGAACATAAGAAAATGAATGAAAGAGAACAATCACCTCCTACATCATTACACTGATTACACACAAATCCAACCCATATACATATCACATGCATGAATGTGGATCATGAATCAACCTCAAGCTTTTACACAACAGTTGAAGTAGCTGAAGAAGCTCCTCCTTGCCTGCAATCAACATCAATAACGATGTCACATTACCCAGTAACTTAACGCTAATCAAAACCGTCATCATGAGCCGAGGAACCTTACAGTGGGAGAGTGGTGGTGATCATCACTGTGGGAGCTTTTGTCATCGTTGGTGGTTCGGGACATGAGCTCTTCTTCGTTCCCAAGGCTTGCCCTCGACAGATCCATCTTGTTCTGCTTCCTCATCTCTCTGATCTTGGAGAAGTCAAGAGAGTAGTCCGGCAACTGACCCTTCTGATCCCAGTCCCCGAATTGTGGCACTGATAGCCACGGCGCATTTTTCTGCAACATGAAAGTCGAACTGAGTACTAATTTACTACATTGAAAGAATCAAGGCTCTTGAACTTTATACTTTATTTGCATAGAAAGTGTTGATGCTTCTGAGTTTCCAATGTCATTTAAGTACAAATTGGCTGATTTCATTATCATAATGCAAGGTTTAACCAGATTATCACAGTATGTTGTCTCGAACTCATTCATAAAACTATCAAAAATGTGATAATGACTCAAAACCCAATTCAAATAAGACCCACAAACAAGAACCAAGGCTACATAAAACCAGAAATGAGAAATGTAAAACTATGGTAGAATAGATAAGTTCAATTCAGACATCTCAGTACCCATTATTGCTCTCACCTTCTTTGACATAAAAAAAAGTCAAATTCAAACATGTAACGATCTTTTGAATAAGTCTAGTCTATGAACATATATTCTTCAAAGCTGAAAAGTAAACATGTGAACATAATTTGAAGTTTAAAGAGTGTAAGAAATAAATTAATGAAGCTGATCAAAACAAGCTGCACCTGGGTTGACATCTTAAAAGTCAAAACCCATTGAAGAAGCAGGAGCTACTTAGGACAACAAACTGCAGATGATTAAAAAAAAGAGGACTTCCCAGATTTTGGTAATTGATTTCAGACCCACAAATCAATATTATCAAAAATAATTTTCTCATTTGAACCAAATCAAAATCTAAACAATTGGCCACAAAATCAAAATAACCAACCGAAGACTGCAATTTTCGAAATTAAGAAGCTCAGATGAAAACCCTCAACTTTCCAAATGCAAAAATGTAAGAAGTTCACAAAGACGAGAGAAAAGCTAGTTCTCTGCTTGTTTGGATGCCCAGAAAACCCCAGAGAAAAAGAAAAGGAATGAACTTTATGGCGTAAACAGAAAAACCCACGAATCATTTCCCGATCCCAATATCAACAAACAACAGTACAACTCATCGGAGCTCAATCAGAGCAAACTTAACCAAAACCGAGTATAATTTCCGATCGAGAAGCAAGAACAGAGAAAGGGTAGAAGATGACTCACCTCTTTACGATCCTCCATGAGAGCTTGACAATGAAGCAGAAACGAACTGACAAAATCCAGACACACACGTAAGCAAGAAGAAGAAGAAGAAAGCAAGTTTGGGTTTGGGTTTGGACAGAGAAAGCTACAGCAGGAAGGAATTGGGATTTTGAATGTCTCTTTCTTCTTCAGTTCGGATGCAATTATATAACTAATTAGTGCAATAATGCACATTATATTTATATATTTCTATATTCGTTTCTTTCATCAATCAGCGTCCAGATGATAAGAACTGCATTTTATACAACAAATCTTCGCTTTCGGCAACATAACAACTTTTTATTGTTATGTTTCGATAATGCAACAATCAAACATAAAAAAGACAGAGGAAGTGAAATTACCATAGTAGCCTTCGTCCTTTTTTTATAAAACAACAATTAAATGCTCGATTTGTTTACTTGGGCTCATATCTTAATACTTGCATCCTGAGCTAGGCCGAGTTAAAATGGGCTCGAGAGTACAGCCCAAAAGATGATAAAGGTGAATACGTATATTCCTTCAGAATCACACAGGTGGCAGTTGATAAGAGGAGACGTATTTTCTTGGTATTTTGATTTTTTTTTCTGTATTTTACTTGTCGTATTTTCTTTATCAGAAAAAATATATTATATTTTTATTTTTAAATTGCTTCTGCAACCTTCTTGTAATCTCTGGTTCTGCTACTACGTACTTGTTCTCGTTGAGATCATTGCTGTGCACTGTATTAAGTTCCTAAAGATTGTGATTTTAGCTCCTAATTTCTGTCCTTTTTTTCTCATTTTCTTTCACTTTCCCTCCCAGTTTCTCACCCGCCAAACATGGACCTCTGCACTAAACTTCGCCGCCTCGATCTCCGCTCGACATTGCTCCCCCAATCGGCCCCTTTCGGTGCCCGGAAAACCTCTCTCCGGCCTCGTCTCCGCCCAATTTCAGCTCTGGGTTCCCTCAACATCCGCAGCTCCATGAAGGAGGATTCCGGAAAGGCGTCTCCTTTTTCAGCCACTTCGGCGGCTGAAACATCGGTGGCAGAGACCTCCTCCGTAGAAGACGTTGATTCTCTCTTTTCCGGAAACAACGAAGACGATTTTCAGCGAAGAGATCGGAACAAATCGAGCAGCGGTGCTTCGAGCGTGTCCTCCGGCGTGAAGCTCGAAAACATCAGCAAAAGCTACGATGGCGTCACTGTGTTGAGGGACGTGAGCTGGGAGGTGAAGAAAGGGGAAAAAGTCGGTCTAGTGGGTGTGAATGGGGCGGGGAAGACGACCCAGATGAGGATCATCTGCGGCGAAGAAGACCCAGATTCCGGAAACGTGATTAAGGCCAAACCCAATATGAAGATTGCGTTTTTGAGCCAAGAATTTGAGGTGTCATTGAGCAGGACTGTGAGAGAGGAGTTTATGCACGCTTTCAAAGAAGAGATGGAGGTTTCTAGAAGGTTGGAGAAGGTTCAGAAGGCCATAGAGGGCTCTGTGGATGATCTGGAGCTGATGGGGAGGCTTTTGGATGAGTTTGATTTGCTTCAGAAGAGAGCACAAGCACTTGACTTGGACCAGGTTGATGCCAAGATCAGTAAGTTGATGCCAGAGCTAGGTTTTGGTCCTGAGGATTCAGATAGGTTGGTGGCATCTTATAGTAGTGGATGGCAGATGAGGATATCACTTGGAAAGATTTTACTTCAGGTATAATTTTGTTTTCCAACAATAATTTGATATCTTTGTTTTTATGATCTAATTTTAACATGATTTAAAACTATAATCTGCATAATTCGATATCTTGTATCCGCATTGTGTCCTGTATCTGTGTATTCAAGGGGGCTGATTATTGTTTGATTGTGTATGTAACTTGTTACATTGGTCGTGATTATTGACATATCCATCATCTACAGGATCCAGATTTGTTACTTTTGGATGAACCCACAAATCACCTTGATCTTGACACAATTGAATGGCTTGAAGGCTATCTGAAACAGCAAGAGGTCCCTATGGTAATCATATCCCATGACAGAGCTTTTCTTGATAAGCTCTGTACAAAAATAGTGGAAACTGATATGGGTGTATCTAGAACTTATAACGGAAATTATTCTGAGTCTGTTTTAGCCAAGGCAGTGTGGATTGAAGCTCAAAACATTGCCTGGGAAAAGCAGCAGAAGGAAATTGAGCATACAAAAGACTTGATAAACAGGTTGGGTGCTGGAGCACATTCCGGTCGTGCTTCTTCCGCTGAAAAGGTATATATTTACATCTAGCTATAGATTCCAATGAAAAGAGATCATTTTAATTAAGTTGGTAGCTTCTTCTTTGGGTAACAGAAGCTGGAGAAACTTAAAGATGAAGATCTTGCAGAGAAGCCATTTCAGAGGAAACAAATGAAGATCAGGTTCCCAGAGAGAGGAAGAAGTGGAAGATCTGTTGTATCAATCAAGAACCTGACATTTGGTTATGAGGATAAGGTGAATTGACATGCACCACTAATAAGGATTGTGAATAATACTAAAAACTTGAGTCTTTATCATATGATTATCTTTACATCTTAACATTGATATTGGTATGCATTGGCTGCTACTGTTAGGTGTTATTTAACAGGGCTAATCTTTTAATTGAAAGGGGAGAGAAAATAGCCATCATTGGCCCGAATGGGTGTGGGAAGAGTACATTGCTGAAATTGATAATGGGCTTGCAGAAGCCACAAGGTGGTGAAATTTTGCTTGGGGAACATAATGTCCTGCCTAACTATTTTGAGCAGAATCAGGTATTTAACACATATAACCTTTATTTAATAGAAAAGGAATTTTATGTTTGAGGTAAACTAGTTGTGCTAATTGGGTTTTGATTGAGTTGTTTATAGGCTGAGGCGCTTGATTTAGGCAAAACGGTACTTGAGACAGTAGAAGAAGTTGCAGAAGATTGGAGACTTGATGATATAAAGGGACTCCTTGGGCGGTGTAATTTCAAAGCCGACATGCTTGACAGAAAGGTTTCTATGTTGAGTGGTGGTGAAAAGGTGAGTCCATGCTCTTATGTTCTTATATAATAATACCCTTTCGAAGGTTGCATATAGAAGATCTGAATCGATCTTCTTCTTCTCAGGCACGCCTTGCTTTTTGCAAGTTCATGGTCAAGCCTTCAACATTGCTGGTTTTGGATGAACCAACTAATCACTTAGATATACCATCAAAAGAGATGCTCGAGGTTTGCAAGTTCATCTTTTTACATGTAATAGGAAGCTTAGGTGATAAGTACAACTTGCTCATTAACGAGCTATATATATATATATATTTTGCAGGAGGCTTTGAGAGAATACAAGGGCACAGTCATCACAGTTTCTCACGACAGATACTTCATAAAACAAATAGTTAATAGAGTAATCGAAGTTCAGGACTACAATTTGCAAGACTATACAGGCAATTACAATGTAAGTCTTGGTTTTCTACAGTTCTTGATCTTGATACGAGATCATATGAATCTGTGTGATTCAACATATACAGAGAGCTCTTATATGATTAGCATCTAACAAGCAGATATTTCATAATTGACAGTATTACCTGGAGAAGAACCTTGAAGCTAGGGAGAAAGAGCTTGAACAAGAAGCGGAGCTCGAAGAAAAGGCTCCTAAAGTGAAAGCCAAGTCCAAGATGTCCAAGGTAAGCAAAGAAATGGAAGAGATGTGCTTTGTTCACAGAAT